>QRFJ01003207.1:0-145000 GCA_006176705.1 Cocos nucifera
GCATAATTGAACTTTAAAGATATAAAGTAAAAGAAGTAATCCTAAAATCTCTTACTTGTTTTTGAATTATCGATCATTTTATCATAAAAGAATTATTCTATGTTTTCTTAAATTAAGGATCAAGCATATAATATTATGAAACTCATGATTTGTTATGAAATAGTGATTTCTTGATTATTTTAATACTAATGACTTGTTTATGAAATATAAACTTTATAATATAAAATTTATATTTTTGTTTTGAAAAGGAGGATTGTGTGATTGTTCTACTATAAAAGATTATTTATGCACTATAAACCCTATAAAATTATCTAATGCCTTATGTATGCTTGATTTAAGAAAGTATGATTCAATAAAATATGATTTAAGAATACCTGTTTTAAGAAATATAGAAAAAGTCTCTCATATAACTATGTATGGCCCAAAAAGTGGAGAAGATCGAAATCTGGAGTTAGCATCTATATGATTTCATCAACGGATGATAGTAGTTGGCATACAACCCTTAATAGTAGTTAGTGTATGATCCTGCTAATGGATAATAATAGTTGATATTTTATCGATTACAGTCATATCATGAGTATAATAATGACCTTAGTATTTAGTCTGAGAGAATTATTAAAAATAATGATGTGGCAAAATAATAGATGATTTATGATTTTATCTATAAAGATAGCATGATTTATAAATTTATTTATATTGTACATTGAAAAACATGTTTATATGATTTGCATAATTTATGTATATGCAAGAGCATGATTCATTGATATATTGTTATCATAAAAAGTTTTATCTCCTAACGGTCATCATCCTTTCTAAATGATTTATTGATGCATATACAAACTTATGTTTGTTCTAGAAAGATAGTATAAAATTTACTTAGCAACTTTCTAAATTTTAAGGATATGTGTTCTGGTATTTTATTTTGGAATTAGTCACATTGAATTGATATTTACTTAATATTCATGGATAATGGATTTGGGTTTTTTTTATCTGAAACTATGATTGGTTGCTTTAGTTATCGCGGCTATCTCTTAGCAGTATGGCCATGTTCCATTCTAGATTTATATTTATTCATGTTATTGACTTCAACACATCAAACCATGACTTGGGCATCTAGTTCATTTTGCCTTATTTATTGCTAAAACATAGAATTTAGACAAGAAATCCAGAACTCAAGTTTTTTCTCGGTACGGTATACAGAACTAGACTTTGAAGGCCAAAAAGATCATACCAAGGGTCTTTGGTGCATGCTTATGCATGCATGTTGATACCTTTTATTTGTACGATCCTCAATATTGCACGAGCCTTATCCACCCTTGGGCTATTTGGTATCGATCCTCCCTATTTCGAACTCAGTGATCTACATGTTAAAATGGT
The DNA here is from genome assembly GCA_006176705.1 of Cocos nucifera. Lineage (NCBI taxonomy): Eukaryota > Viridiplantae > Streptophyta > Magnoliopsida > Arecales > Arecaceae > Cocos > Cocos nucifera. The sequence continues at coordinate 1,378 of QRFJ01003207.1, forward strand.
ATTGAAGCTAATCCTCTATCTAATTGATAAGTATAGAACATTTGGCAGTATTAGGCAGCATCATTTGCATGAAGTTCCAAACATTGGTGCTGCTAATCGAGATAAGAGAGGAAAAGGTTGGAAACAAATAATAAAGCATCTTCAGCTATTGTACGAGATAGTCTTTTTCAATGAAAGTAAAAGAAAGGGCATAGTAGCACTGGAGCAGGGTGTTCTTAGGCAATGTGGTGCTCTGAAGAAGAGCCGAAAAATAATAATGGCCAAGAAAAGTTGGTCCATGTCATCAATTTAAATGATGCTTTTAAAGAAAATAAAAACAGAGAAAAATGTTGTAGTGTTTCTAGGTGCTTAGAGAAAGAGAGATCTTGTATTTAGATATAAATCTTGGCATGTAAGCATTCATATGATGCATCTAAATGGTAAACATTCAATGCTAAGTTTTTTATGATATGGGTATATGGAGAAAATTATATGTATATTGTCTTTTGGATGTACACTGAGCCTTTATAGCTTTTCTTTCAATAGGTTTTGGAGAGAGAAGGAAAGTGAATGAGGCTGAGAGCAAGGGAATAACACTAATGGTTGAACCTTATATTGGGCTGTGCAAAATGTCCTTTGAAATGGATTAATTCCAAAAGACATTGGGTTAGAGTGATGAAGCGGTAAGAAATTGTTGACTTGTTTCAGAAAAATGACAAAGCTAGATGCTTCTTACAATAAGATGTAGAGGAAAATCTTTTGCCATGTGGGTGCGACAAAAAATGAAAATATTAATTGCTTACCATACGAATTATGAAAATGACATAATTTTCTATGACTAATGTTGAATTTGGCTTATTTCTACCAACCAAGGTTCCATCACGGAATGGGACCCGTATTGGTACCATCCTATTATATTGTTGGTATACCTGTACGGGGCCATGAGTGTGGTACGTCTCTTGTATTGCATACCGATTTGGTATAGTCAGTATGCATCGGTACTTACCGGTGTGGCAAACCTTGCTACCAACACTCTCTGTGCCCTTTCATTGAAATGGGGATGCATAGGGATGCCACATGTGGTGGAGCTGCTTCTCATTGAATTTTTGCAAATTTGGGTGGGAAATAGGGTTGTTTATCTCATATGCAACGGAGGAATTGTGGTTTTCCTTATTGGAAGTTGGAGACATCTTCAGGGACTGAAAAATTAGTTATTAGTTAATTGAATTATCATTAAAATGAGCATATATGGATATACTTTAAGCATATTTTACTACTATAATATGCACCAGTGTAATGAAAATGATGAATGGACTACATGAGTTCATGTTGAGGTAATGTTGGAGATGTTGCTTCTAAGAGCTAACAGTGGGAGGATAGTGACCGGCAATAATTAGCTTCTTCTTGTTGACAAGTGAAATTGCAAAATTAATGTGGCATGAGGAGACTGTTGGATGGCTTTTAGCAAACATTACATAGTCATGATGGCTTCAACCCAATGTGCCGTATATTGTGAAGTGAGCACTTCAATGTTGCATGAGGAGTCTGTTTGAGTTATGGCAACATATGATCCAGGTTGGAAGCCACAAAAAGGTTAATAATTTTAAGCAGATGTTCTACTACCCATGGGTGTGGGCCTATCATAATCTTGTGTGGTTGTGCTTGATATCAAATCACATGGGGTGCATATTCTCATCATTCTGGATTGCATCCCAACATTTTAGTTTCATAAGTTTTAATACAGCAGGCCTAGGAGAAAAAGCATGGGGAATGTCTAGGTTTGGAGTGAGGAATCAGGAATCCAACTTTCCATAAAAATCGATTAGCCTTTGCTTTCTTTTTCTCGGCAACATTGGGCATCATTCCTTAACAAAAAGAAGTTTATATAAGAAAAGAGGGAGATCCAGAGGAGAAGGATTAAGAGATGTGTCACTCATTTCTATCATCAATTAACTCAAAAATCTCTTCATCTCCCACCTTGAATGTTCTTTTATGGCCTATGTGTCTCATAATTTTTTATAACTCAATCTAGTGAACTTATTATAGAAATCGCATAATGGCAAATCTTGAGTAACCAACCATTACAAATACTACATTCTTCTTTCACAGGTAGGGTTGGAAATGGGCCAGGCTGGGTTGGGCCAATCCCTTGCCCTAGCCCAGCCCAAAACTTTTTCAGGCTTCAAGCTGGGCTAAAGCCTAAAAGTTTTTGAAAGCGAGCCTGTCCCGAACCTGATTGAGCTAGCCCAATCAGATTTTCAGCCACACTAGCTCTTTTCCATCTCTTAAAAAAATAAGAAGAAGAAGAAAGAAAGAGAGGCGAAGCGCTAACCTCCAAATCCTCAGCAAATCCTTCCGTGGCTCCTCTGCCTCCCTTTGCCCGCGGCTTCTCCGTGCGCACCCCTTGCCCCCAATGTCGCTCGCGGCTTCTCCGTGCCCACCCTTTGCCCCCAATGCCGCTTGCGGCTTCTCCGTCCCCACCCCTCTGCCCCCAATGCCACCCACGTCTCCTTCACCCGCATGTGGCTCCTCCGCTCTCAATCCCCCTCCCCACCACCCCACCTGGTGCTCGCAACTTCTCCGCACCACCCCCCTCATCCCGTCGATGCTGACGCCCTTAGCAAATCTTCCAAATCTTACTCCCTTCTTGGAATGGAAATGGAGCTCCACCCTATTGATGACGTCTTGAACGATGACTACATTGATGTTGATGGCATAGACAACGTTGGATGTGCGGACCTTGGTGTCGAAGTAGCGGACGTTATAGTTCACTGTTGTCTCTAGATACTTGATCCTCATCTTGGTCGTTTGCCGGAGCAAATCTCAGAGCATATGCACGGTGGATAGTGGCGTGTTATTCTCTGTGGGATTTATGATGCAATTGGGCTCCTAATTGGGCTAGACTTCGGGCTCATGCCCAGGTCGGGCCAAAGGTAAATTCTAGCCTGGCTCGAAAGATAAATGGGTCCTATAATTAGTCCCAAGCACGGTCTGAACTGTTTCGGGCCTAGGTTGAAGCCTGACCTGAAGTCGGGCCTATCTGATGGGCTTCGGGCCGGCTTGAGCCCAATTCTAGCCCTATTCGAAAGGGAGTATGTTAATAACAAGTAGTATTGAGTAAATAACCAAACCATTAAATCTAAAGCTATCAAGTAGCCTTGTTAATGATGCCCAAGAAATGAATGCTAGCTCATGTTAAAACTATGATTAGCTATGCTAAGTAGTAACAAATTGACTCACGGTCCCTTCCAACTCATATTGTGTTATTTTTTTACTTTCATAACGGAGTAGATCAATTTTGCAACATGATTCACAGTATGCCTCTTTCATACATGTTTTTTTTACTTTTTATGTTCATTTAACATGATTAATTTTCTCCAATCTAGTGTCTATTTAATTGTCATAATGGATCAATGTAAAAAATGATTAATTTACTTTCTATGTTTTTTTTTACTTTTTATGCTAGATAACTTGCAATTTTTCACAAGCTGGAAAGATCTGATTTTAGAAATTTGGGCAGTGATAAATCAAAACTTTAGCTGGAATTTCTGTAGGTACTTCTTATGTAGAAAAGAAAAGGAGGTGATGTACTTTTAAGAGGCATTGTTATTTCTGCATTTTTGATGGTATGTAGAGGCTTTGCTAATAGGCCAGCCTAGTCCTGACAAGTGGCCATTAGGATAAAGAAAACTATGAAGAGAGATAAGAAGAGGGTTTGTTCAGAGGGTGTTGTTATTAAGGAATAATCTTGGCTCTTTATTCTGATCCAATGGGCAAATAAAATAAACTCATAGTGATTTAGGAGTTGGACCAGCTAATGGGCCTAAAAGTAAGGTCCATGCCCTATGTATCTTAAGGTTGTGCTTTTGGTTGATTGGGCTTGCCTATCCTGATATATTGACATTTCTACTTGCAATGGTAAAGACCTAATTGCTGTGCCTTATATTTCTTGCATACTGTATTATTTTATGAATTCATGGTAGCTCCTCATATCAACTTTTCAGCCATGACCACAAATGATCAGTTTAACAGTTCCACCTGCTAGTGATTTGTTCTCTATTATATGCTTTAAATTTCAAACATTTTATCAAAAAGCATCATTCTCATGATCGGTCCATAATTACATTTGTATTCATTTGATACTTTGAATGCCGTTACACTTGTATTCCATCACTTTCTCATTCACCAAGGTATCCATGTCATTTGCAGGATCTCTTGGTTCTCTAAGCTCATCAGGTTCATTATTTGACAACATTTCACCATATGATACCACAGATATTGTTACATGGTAAGGCATCTTTATTTGTTCTAGATGATTGGATTGTAGTAGTAATGATAGCTCCAATGAACCCCCCTCTCTCTCTCTCTTTTTGTGGCTCATCACTATATGCTAGATAAAGGTCATCTCTTAGTTACATTTGCATTGAAGGCACTTGTTTATTCCAAATTTGTTCATCCAATCGTGCTATGAAAAATGTTGTAAAATATGGCTACGAACATGGAACACCAAACCGTCCCGAACAATATGGCTACGAACATGGAACGCCAAACCGTCCCGAATCGGATGGCTCCGATCGTGCCGAGCCGTACCAGCAGGAAACTAGTCTAGTTCTAGCGCACAAATGGCATAGCAGCCGTCTTGGAGGGAGGGACCAGAAAGAGAGGAAGAGAGGCGGGGGGGGGGGAGGAGAGGGAGACGAAGAGAGGGCCTTCAATGGTCGCTGGAGGTCATCTGAGCTCTTATTGAGCTTGGTAAGGGCAGAGGGACTCGAGCTCTCCATCTCCTCCGGGTGTTTGGAGGCTATTGGAGACCTTTAGATGAACGGCAATGTTGCTGTGACGTCCTTTGACGGCCGGCGAGCCAGCGCCGAGGGAGCTGAGGGTGGCCAAGGCTAGAGGAGGGCCTCTGCCCTCCTCTGGTGCGAAATAGGCGTTCGCCCTTGTTTCACACTTTTTTTCTTTTTGGTTTTATTGCACAAAGTCGGTATGTTGCTGACTTCAACCAAAATTATTAAACAAAATAAGGCAAAGTAGTTGCCGACTTCGTGTGATAAAACCAAAAAAAAAAAAGTGAAATAGGGGTGAGCCTCTGTTTCGCATCTGAGCGCAGAGGCCCTCCTCCGACCTCGGCCGCCCTCGTTCCCTTGCTGACTGTTAAAGACATCGCGGCAACATCGTCGTCCATCCGAAGGCCTCTGAACATCAGTAAGGAAGATCTCCTGCTCTCCCCCTCTCTCCTTCCCCTCCTTCCACCATTACCGAACTTGGCAAGAGCTCGAATGGCCTCCGGCGGCCTCCAGTGGCCATCGGAGGCCCTGTCTTCCTCTCCCTCTCCTTCTCTCCCCCTCTCTTCCTCTCCCTCTCTTTCTCTCTCTCTCTTCCTCTCTTTCTTCTCCCTCTCCCCTTCTCTACCCTATCGGTTCAGCTCGGCAAGGACCAGTATGAACCCGTACCAATCCGGACCGCCAGCTGGCCGGCATGGGGTCCGGTTCTGGTTCAGTAGTCTTTGGCTATGACTGTTAGGATAGACTTTTCTTGATGGTTATGGTTGCAAGAACTGAGCCTTTCTTTGGTTTGGGGAGGGAATCATGTGGATGGATAAAATCTAATAAGGCTCTTGGATGATACCTAACTCAGATTGATGGACTACTGTTTTAAGATCCAGACTGAGCAGGTTGAGCCATCAGCTGAACACCTTTTTGGGTCGAATTGATTGATAACTAGTGGATGGCAATCGCGTGTTTGTCTTGGTGACTTGGGCAGTCGACTGCTCAATGTGCATGCGTTGAACTGGTTTTGATCTGTTTGCTTGCTCTTACCTCTATCATGAGCAACCTTCCTCTCCTTTTTCTGATGGCTGACTGGTGGAGGGATGAAGACATTGTTGCCTAGGAAGAGTAAGAAGGCTTGCTGTTGGACTGAGGAAGAGTAAGAAGGCCCCACCATTGCATTTGATCCATCCATTGAGCCTGGGATCTTGGATCCACCGAGAAATCTGGCTTGGAGAGCTCCATGTCAAAATTAGGGAGGGAAGTGTCAAGGACTTCTGAGTTGTTATTAGTGAAGGAGAAACATGAAAAATTTAAAACAGAGGTGGGTGTTGTACATCATCAACACAGGTGGGGTTTGAGAAATTCATTTAAGAAACAAAGTCTTGAAAGGAAAGGGAATGAGATCTTTGGGAAAGGAAAGAAAAGATTATGGGAAAGAGAAGGATTTTGGAGAAAAGATTAAAGTGACGTAGGGGATTTGAGGTACAGATAAATGAGCTGGCCTGGTCAACCCATGGTAGTTGAGCTGGTGACATGTGGACCAGCCTTCGAAACAGGTTGGGCTTTGTCACTGGTGCAAATACATATAAAAATCTGTGATCTAATATAGGGGTGTGGGGGAGGGGAACAAAGTTGACAGTTTTCATTTCTGTTATGACAATTCAGAATTTTGTTTGGCTCAAGATTTGTCTAGGATCAAAAAAAATTGAAGGATGATATTTCAAAGATTGAAGAAGGAAAAACTCAAATTTTGTAATAGGGAATGATCAATTGAATTATATTTTATTTTTTTTAGAGCCTTTTAGTACTACTTGTAGTTTTTCACAACTTATAGTGTTCTCTAGATTTGAAATTGTTGTTTTTATAAAGTATTGCGGTAAATAATTTGAAATGGTTACATTTTTTCAAATAGAGCTAATGCTTTATGTAGCTTAGATCTTAAAGATATGGGATCATGGAGGTAAAGAAGAATGCAATATAAACTTAAAATTAATACTGATGCAGCCTTCTATGCATTTTTTATGAGGTTGAGTGAATTCAGTTGATGAAAGCCATGTTGGGTCAAAACAATAATGTAAATCCATTTTGTTGTCCTTTTTCTAACTTACCAAATTATCAAAAATATTTTGGGATCTATGCTTTTTTATTTGACGAGTTGTTAGACCTGTTGGAAGGAAGGGGCTGAGTGGATGGCTGTAACCTAGCATTACAATGAGAGGCATGCGTTTTTTGGTCTAGGATGCATACTTGTATTTTCATTTTGTTTTTCAGTATTCAGATTTTTTTGGGATAATATGTTCTGTAAAAGTTAACTTTGACCAGAATTGATCCTTTACTGTTTGCCTTCATCCATCATTCGCTTGTATATTTTCCTAATATTGTTCTACTATATGTTAACTATATACAGGACTGGCAATGTCTCCAGATGCGTAGCAGAACCTCACAAAAAGAATTTATTTTTGCAAAGCTTATGTGAAGAAGACCAGCCGAAATCGGCTCTTTATGCAAATGATCCTGACAAACAGAAGAGCAGTCCTCATAATCAAATTCAGGATAAGGATCAGGTTGAGTGCCTAGAAAGTGGGGTTAAATTTTGGACGGACTTCTCTAAAGTTCAGTATCACCCTAGGAGCCTATATGAACTGTGTGGTTCATGGACAGATGTCCAGAAATTTGACAACTATGGAATTGGAAAGGATGTTCTTTCAGCAGGGCTTCAAATAGAAGAGATGAGTGAGAGGCTTCGGTTCTTTGTTGAAGAATGTGACCATATTCAGGTTTTCTCCCCTGCATTAATTCTCTAATATGGGATGTCAGCACCTGAAAATGAAAAATTAAAATAAGCTCACCACCAGCAAATTTATTATCCATTCCCCTGAAAATATTGTTTAATTTAACATTTTCTCTTTATTCTATATTTAACATTTCAACCATGTAACCTGATTTTGCCCCTCCAAATCAATGAGATATACACAGATTATTGGTCATATATCTCTGTCATGTTTGTAACCATCTTCATCCTACCTGATACTAACATCAATTTGTCTGTTAAATCTAGAATTCTTCATCTCTTTGCCTGAGAGTAGCCATTTTTTTTAAATTTATAATTAATATGATTTTCAGTACTCTGTTTAGAAGCATACTGCCCTTCAACCAATTGCCATGAACTGGTCAACATATACTATAAGATTTTCTCCTGTTAAATCATATGCTACTTCTACAGGGAATTCAATTCATTATTGATGATTCGGGAGGTTTTTCCAGTGTGGCTGCAGAATATTTGGAGAATATTGCAGATGAATACGCAAATACACCAGTATTGCTTTATGCTGCAAGAGATCCTGGTGCTTATTCATTTCCTGTGAGCCAGAAGGAATCAATAACGAGAGTTCTTCATGATGCCATCTCTTTTTCAAGGCTATCTTCCTTATGTAAATTGATGGTACCAGTTGGACTGCCTTCTCTAAGTAGAAGTAAGCATGCTTATGCTTGGATAAATTAAATGCTTTACATGTTCCCTTAACTAGTTTTTTTTCCAGTTTAACACTAATCTTGTGGGGTTAAAAGAATTGCATGCATTGACAATGCTTTCATCGTGGTTCCATTTTCGGATCAGTATTGACTGGAGAACATATCCATCCACCTACACAAGGAAATCCTTACTTGTCTGTACACGAATATCTATGCTTCAATGGGATATTTGAAGCCACCATACAAATTGGATACACATAACTTGGAATCTTTTTCCCTAATAAATGATTTAAATGCATCTATTGTCAATCAAATTGCTTGCACTATATGGATGACGATGTGGTGGTTCTTAGCACAGTTTCTTTTAAAAGATATTGGTGTTTCTTAATAAAATTCTACTTCTTTATGTGATGCTATACAGAAAATACGTTGGTTCCCTAGTTGGCCCTGCATCCTAAGCATGGGGTGTTGGGTGTGTCACAATGCCAACGTTGAGAATATCGCTAAAAAGTCTAGAGGAAAACAGGAGTCAAAAGGCTCTTGTCCGTGTAACTTAGTGCTCAGACAAGTTGCAGACTAAAGAATGCGAGGTTTCTTTGTTGGCACATTTTGCACTTTCTACGCTTCTTCTGTGTCAAGTCATCTTTTTCTCCTTCCATAAGTGCACCACTGGTGTGCATGAGGTTTAGCCATGGCTATACGATGACTTTCCTAGCTATGACTGCAGCACAAACCTAGGGTCCTTGTTTGGTTTGAGATCTGGGGCCACTCTAGCTTATCTATGAGTGGGCTCCAGGTCAGAGCTTGGAATCAGGACTAATGGAGTAACCTTTGTTGCATTCCCACTGCTGGCAGGTGTTTCTTGAACTTACACATTGCTTAGGGATGTGAACTAGGCATGCAAGTGTCGCTCCATTGCAAGGTCACCGCATCAAAAGATAGACTAATAATGCTCTGAAAGTAAATTTGTATCTGCAACTCCTGCACTGTATTGTCTTAAAAAACATATGGTCAGATATACACTTTGCCAGTGTCAAGGTTTTTGTAGAAGAGATTACCAGCATAGAACTTGGAGCTTGACATGTTTCATGAACAAGGTGCGGTTAAACTTGACTATGCTTAAGTATCACATCACCAACCACATCAAAGATACTGATAGATATAATGGAGTAAATTGGTTTTTTTTACAGAATGTGTTGTCACTTAGTCTATCACGGATTTACTGAGAGTACAACATTACTTTTACACGTACATATTTACATAGAATGGATTTTTCTGTCTCATCCTTTGGTCTTGCTGCATTTCCCATAAAATTTTGATGTTGCTATATATATTTCTCTGGTAATATGTTGTGACAGTTATGGTTGCCTCTATATTTCTGCTTCCGGCTAATAGGTTCTATATTGTTCATTTTAAGGCAAACTATCCTCTGTACTTCATGTGGATGATCAGAAGCTTTTCCACAGCAGTGCTGTTTATGCTGCTTCAATACACTCAATAAGTATTCCCTTTCGGATGGAACTGCCTGGACCAACTGCAACCTCAGCATATGTTTCGGGTGCTGTTGATGTTGGTGAGATTATACACATTTTAGCAGGTCAAGCAAGGCAAAACATGGTGACTATTCTGGACACAGCCATGCCAGCTCCATCTTTGACAGGTATTTGACTGATGACATTTATTGGTTGACTTTACAATTAAACAAGGTACTCATTTTTCACAATGCAGATGAACACAGCCAAGGATCTATTCACAGGAACTTGCACCCTTTAACCCCAGAAGTTGAAGAGGATGATGATGATTTGCATGCTGTAGAATCATTGATTATCCATGGAGCCCTTCATTCAGGTAGTCCGATCTATTTTTGACCACTGTGTTTAAGTTTGCTCTCTTCACCATTTCCTCAAACACAAGCCACTATCCACTAATATGTATTTTGGCGCACATCCCAACTTGGTTTGTGAATTTTTGGTTTGGTAGTTTTTGTTCTGCTACCATCATTATTTGTCTTGTTATACTGTGTTCTAGAAAATTAGCATTAAACTGGATTATGGAATTTTTGAGTTAAACTTCACTAATGGTGTTAATTTTAGCTTACCTGCAGTACTGTGTATAGATAATAGTCATCGTAATTTGATACGTTGATCTATATTAAGTGTCCAGTTTATCCAGTTTATCACTATCTCTTTCCTAGATGATTATAGTAATGCCTGAAGAGCTGTAGAGCAAGGACGGCAATGGGGATGGACTAGATTACATGAAGCTAAAATAGAAATATCTAACCACCTAAAAGTACATCTGATGCACAAGAGATGTTGTCTGTTCTGCTGGAGCGGTTAGCTAATTGAAATTCTGATGCAACCTGTCCTTCAGCTCTGACCTGCTAGGGTTTCAATTGAGATCTGAATTACTGTGTAGGTCTGGAATAAAAGAGAACGAAAAAAAAACTTTGGGGAATTGAGCCTTCATCCAAAATGCAAGACCCCAGACCCAAGCGTTGCAGTGTAAGAAGATAACAACACACACACACACACACACACACACTATAGTATGTCTTATCTTAATTTCAAATGTTGGATCACTGTTCAATGTAGCCATATTCCCCACTAAGAGCCTAGTATCTGGCCAAACTTCTTCAGTGATTTCCAATTCAAACAGCTTATTCTAATTTATGTCTTTAAATAACACAATGGTTAGTCCTATATAGGAATTCTTGGTAAATGAGGATTCTTAAAGCTGACACCCAATGAGATAAGGCTTTTGATGTTTATGGTTATGACTTTGCAATCTAGTGCTTGGCAGATGCAAATTGCACAGGATGCTTAGGTTCAATATGTGGATGTTTCACTTCTAACATGGATGCATATGGCCTCTTTTAATACATGTACGTGTAAGGGAAACCTAACTTTAGTTGATATACCCTCTTTATGACTATTGATTTCCATGGTTAAGCGAGCAAAGGCAGTTTGCCTCATAAAAGAAATGCTCTCTCTTCGGTAACCAGTACCATTTAATGAAAGATGGTCACCTGAATGCCCTTGAACTAGCCTAGATTTTGACTTTATCATGTTAGGGATGTCTAATGAACCTTTCTTGACCGAAAATCAAGTATAAAGCTGAGAGATGCTAAAATAGAAGACCAGAAAGAGAAAACTGTTTTGAATATAATTTACTTGGATAATGATATGGTAACAATATTAGCAGCCTTCCTAAATTTCTATAGCTTAGTCCCAGGAAGAACAAATATGATGCATCAAGTAACTCCCATCCATGACTTTCTGCAATTCCCCAACCATAATTACAAGGACCGTGAAAATTTATTGTGCAAGTGATTCTTTCCATTACAATACAAGCCCACCATTCGGTGTCTCAGACCATGATTGTTCGCCCTAAATCAATTTGTTACCTGCATCACATGCAATCGGGTCATAGCTATCCATTGAATAATGCACATAGCCATTCCCATATATAAAAGGATGATGGAAAATCATGGTAAATATTCCGTCTTTTCAGTTAACTACACTGTGCATGATAGAATCATAGCCATCCATGATGCTAACCATGTACACTATACGTGCTAATTGTTAGTTATTGTTATTTTTCTCATTTTGTAACCATGCATTACACCAATAATAGGTACCCAAAATATTTGCATTTAGGTGTATCATATGTATTTAGACTAGCAATATAGATTGCAGCAAACAGTGTGGGTTATTGAAATAGATAGCATCTGCATGTTACTGTTGGGGCAACCTTTTGCGTGTACGTACCCATTAAAAGATGGGGAAATATACATCTAGATTAGTGCTGATATGAAAGGGAGCCTGTCTCTGTGTGCATAATTATTGCCAGTAAAATCTATCATTTCTATTGATAACATCACATTCTTTCTTTCATTTTTGTTCCAGTTAAATGGTCGCAAGTCATGTTGATTGCTTAAGTTGCTTTTATATTCGTTGATTCAGTTGAAATTCCCACTGACATAACTCATGCATTGCTCCTTGTTGATCTTGGATTGATAGGTCATCATCGGGCTTCCGTTTCACAAGTGAAGGACTCGATACATGCTTCATACCTCGGTGGATCTCAAAAACCAATGTTTGCACATCTCTCGATAGCCCGTTGCCCACTTCCAATACCACTGCCTTTTCCATCAATTTTTGGAAGCTCTGTTGGCCCTCATGGTGAGTTATCGGGCAACCAAAGTGAAGGGGCTCGATCAAGAGGATCGCTTGAAATTGATTCGATACCAATGGCTGCAAGGCTACGGTCAAGTAAGGCTGTTATGCCTCTCATAGAGAAAAGGCTGGGGAACCTTCGCAAGTATGGGACAGCAAGAGGAGCTCCAGGTGCTGAGCTGCTTCGAAGTTGGGGCTTTGCGAAAGATGAGATAGAAGACATGGGAGAGTTCTTGTCTAGATTGTTGATGGTATTTGATTCTCACCGGGACACATCATCAGATTCAGATTAGTTTTTCCATCTCCTTCATGGGTTACGTTTGCATGAAAAGCTCTGTAAGGGTGACTGTGAAATAAGACGTCTTGAGAAATGGCATTGGAGCAAGTCAGAGCCGGTCAGCATTGGAGATCCTAGCCCATCTGGTCTTATTGGATCCTGTGGGATCAGAGCATTTTTTGCGGAGCTGGCACTACAACCAAATATATAATTAGTGTTATGTTATCCTGATTGATGGTATCATGGTTGTATTATGGTTGTGTTGTTTTTTTTTTTTCCCGCTTGGACTGGACTGGCAGGAATCATAAGAGTATCATCTGCTTGTGTACTGTTGCATTCGAGGGTGCTTGTACCTTTCTTAACATTTTGCTTGTTACATTTGAGGAGTCACTTGTTCACCGTATGTTTTGGTGAACATCAAGATTTTGGGCGAATATTGGTACCTCTAATCTCCTGGAAAACTATGTTGATTCGATCAGCGCAGATGAAGTGGTAGAAACAAGATCAATAATCTCTTTGTTGTCCTACTTGAGGGGTAAAGTGGCGTTCTTAAGAATGCAAAGAACAACAAAGCTTCTATGGACAGGAGAATCTTTTATATTGCACCTCAATGGCAGAGCACCTAGGGTTCTCAGCAGTGAACCTGAGAATGCATTGCATTGGGGAAGCATTTTTCCCATAGCGAGGCAATTCAAATTAACAAATGCTGTAATAGGTATCCTATAATGAACCGAGGATGTTCGGCTTTATATATAGCATGAAGGCACCAGTCACGGTCGTTCTAGCCTCACCTTGAATTTGATGAGTGACTAGAAGTACCAAGGGAATGATTAGAGGATCAGCCAAAAAAACCAAAGCAATATAACAAACTTCATTGACTGACGTCGTAAACCTTGCGGGTGGTTCCACAAGTCAAGGAGCCACAAAGTTTTATGCTTCAAAATTTTAAACACTAGCTTATAATTTCATGCGGTGCATGCGATATAATTATTTTAAAATAATATTTAATTTTATTTATTTATTATATATATTTTAAAAATAATTAAAATAATTAAAAAATATATTTTGTGTGTAACATGTATTTTAAGTTATCGAATAAATTTTATGAAGATCCGATGATCCTAATTTTATAATTTTTTTAAAATTTATTATTTTTTAATATTTTTATTTTTAATTATTTTTAAATTCTTTCATCTCTTCTTTCCTTTCTTCTTTTGATCATCTCCTGCCATACTGCCAACTCTTCCAAGGGTAGTGCAGATAATGTTGTCTATCGGCCATCATTGCCACTAATGATAGTAGCATCTTCAAGCTTGAGATAGAAAGAAAATATATCAATATATGGAACTTAATCATAAATACTGCCGATGACTATATTCTTGTCTATTATCGAAAAGTAGTGGCAAAAAATTTCTTATCCAAACGCTTACTTCACCGCTATCAAAAATTATGATATCGTGATACATGTCAAAAACACCGGATACAAATTTCAAATGGAGGCTAATGTCTCCATTTTAATAATAGTAGCAACAAAAAATCTCGAGTCCAAACCCTCCCTTCACCACTGTCCTTTCTTCTCTCTTCGAACCGATCTAAAACCAAAGAACTCATCCATCCTTTAAATTTTTTTCTATCTCACCATTGTCCTTTTGTCATGCCCGACCAAATGACTCAAATCGGGCACTCAATAGATGGCCGTATACTATTAGGATCTAATCTTCTTGAATATGCAAGGCCTATCTTTTACTAAAAATTTAATTATCATAATTTAACTCAGGCAATGATAAAAGCAATTTCTCTAAAATTAAATAAAAATAATAATAAAGTCTCTAAAACTATTAACAAACCAAATAAAAATTTAAAATAATATTTATAATTTTTTTTTTTTGAATGTAACCAAGCTAAAAACTACCTAAGTTTTATGCTTCTCATTGATCGGTTTATAGCTCAGCAGGATTTCCTGGATCTAAAAAAATAGAAAAAAGAATGAGCTTTACGAGCTCAATAAGTTATTAATCATTTCTAAAGAATCAAGCATAAATACTTTTCAAATATAATAATTATCAATAATATATGACAAAATAATTTTCTTTCAAAAATATATCATGCATATCAGTAAAAGCCAAAAATCCTCTTTTAGTCTTCGTTGACAAAGCCACGATCAGTTCCGTAAAAAGTTCCTAAATGAAGAATATCCAATCTGTCAGCATGAACCCCACTAACTAAGTTTAGAAGAAAAACTAGCTCTAGTTCACACGACCACGATTTGTCCCATGACAAAGCAAAGATATTAGTCATGAACGAAGAATACTCAATCCATCGACGTGCTACCAGTGATTAGTCCTACTAACTAAGACTAGAAGAATTAACTTTGCCAACGATTAGCCCCAACTTGCTAAGCCCAGAAGAAATGTATTTCCGACGTGTGGCTAACGATCAATCATATTGGCTAGAATCAGATCATAGTCTAACTAAAAAAATTTTCTCATGCTTTTGTCATCATCAATTTTTAATAAATATTATTTTTATAACATTATTAACTTAATTTTTATATAATTCAAAAGAGCAATAAAAATTAACTCTTATTTGAGATTTCATACATTGATGAAAATATATAATTTTCATTTTAGAGATCATGCAATAAAATACAAGAAAATCATTTAATTTTCAAAATTATATCATGCAATTGTGATATTATGCTTGATTCAATTTTCTAAATCACTTTTCATACATAGTTATCTAATTTTAAACTTCAATAATTTTTAAATATTTAACATACAAAATTTAATTCTTAAACACATAAATATGTATAAAAAGAAATTCAGAGATAAGAAAAAACTTACCTGTTGATCAGATCTAAAATTTTATGATCCTTCTAAACTGATCTCAAGATCCGATATTCTTTCGATGATGAAAACTCTAGTATATCAAATAATTTTAATTAATTTTTAATTTTAAAAAATAAATAGAAAATTTTTTAATCTAGTTGGATCCAGTCTAGATTTAAATCAATTCTTAAATTGGATCCATGTGACTTGGGTTGATCTAGACCTGATAGAATTGGATCCACAAAAAGGCTAAAACCATCTCTCTCTCTCTCTCTCTCTCTCTCTCTCTCTCTCTCTTTTAATTATTTTTTTCTTTTTTCTTCTTTCTTTTCCTTATTCTTTTCTTTTTTTTTCATTTTTTCATTTTTTTCTTTCATGAAAGAGGGGACCCGTGTCCCTCTCTTCTCCTCTCTTTTAATGAAATAAGGGACCGTGAGATTCCCCTTTGCTTCTTGGATCAGAAGCTATAGTTGCTAGTCGATGGCCGGCGACGATTGGGGCTACAACACCACAATCCAAAGAATCCAAATTGATGGTCGGTGGTGACCACCCGCGACAGAAATCCAAGAAAAAGGAGGGGTGGAACACCCAAAACAGGGTAAGGATTTAAAAATTATTTTTTTTGATGATTTTGGTGATCGATGATGGTGCAGACCGGTAAGGAAAGGAAAGAAAGAAAGGAAGAGGAGCCAGAGCTTATCTCGAACTCCGATGATGGTTGAAGTGAGAAATTGAGGCGAGCACACTAATAGCTTCTGAGAAAAAACTCTAACGATCCCTACTGATCATGTCTTGATTCTTTGATCGGGAAGAGAGGGAAGGCTTCTTCTCTTAATATAGAGCCAAAGGGGAGTTTCACTTCTCCCTAAGATGGATTCCGACTTCATTTAGAAGTTGGTCAGGAGGAAGGAGAAGACTCCTTATGAGAATCGTCTTAATTTTTTTTTTTGTTCTGATGAAGTCGACAAGGGATGCCAGCTTTAAAATGAACTAGGTCCAAAGAAATTAATTCTCACATTCTTTTCTTCTTAAAATAATTTTATCCTCGAGATTAGCATACTACAAAGTCGATAAGCGAACCAAATTTTTATCCCATCCATGACCTCTTACCTCTTCCTGAAAAAAAAATTCGAATCTCCTATCATTAAAATCGAAGTTTTCAATCAATTTTAAATGATTTAAATCATCACGCTTTCACTGTGCACTCTGATATAAGTCTACTAAATTATCTTAAATTTATTATATAACTTTTGAACCAATAAAATCATAGATAATCAATTCCTCAAATTACAACCCGAGATATAAATTATTCATCCAAATTCATGAATCACTACTATCACAATGCTTAATGATCATGTCCTTAAGTTATGATATCATTCTATCACATCCTTAGTAATCATAATCATATGCTCAAATATCTCGACTCACAGTTTCTGAAGATCATAACCTTAAGTACTAATACCATTTTGTCACATCCTTAGTAATTACGATCTTATGCACAAATACCACTTAAAGTCATAATCTCTAGTGGCCTTAAATCTAAGCTCTGATATGATAAAATCTATCATGCCCTAATCCAATAACTCAAGCCAGGCATCCGATAGACGACTACACACTCTCAGGATTTAATCCTCTTGAATATGTAAGACCTGCCTTTTACTAAAAATTTAATTATCACAATTTAACATAGGTAGTAGTAAAAGTAATTTCTCTAAAATTAAATAAAAATAATAATAAAGTCTCTAAGACTATTAACAAACCAAATAAAAATTTAAAATAATATTTATGAAATAAATAATTTTTAAATATAATCAAGTTAAAGACTATCTAAGTCCTATACTTCTTACTGATCGGTTCCCAGTCCAGCAGAATCTTCTAGATATGAAAAAAATAGAAAAATGAGTGAGCTTTACAAGCTTAATAAGTTATCAATCATTTCTGAGTGATCAACCATAAATACTTTTCAAATATAATAATTATCAATAATATGTAATAAGATAATTTTCTTTCAAAAATATACCATGCATATCAAAAAAAGCCAAAAATCTTCTCTTAGTCTTCGTTGACTACGACCATGATCAACCTCATGACAATATCCAAAAGAAACTAGTCTCAGAATGAAAAACATATGATCCATCGACGTGCTACTAGTGATCAGCCCCATTGGCTAGATCCAGAAGAGAAATTAACTCTAGTTCACATAACCATGATTCATTCCATGATAAGACAAAGAGATTAGTTCTAAACGAAGAACACCTGATCTATCAGCATGCTACTAGTGATCAACCACACTATTGAGGCTCAGAAAAACTAACTTTGCCAGCAATCAACCTCGACTGGCTAGGCTCAGAAGAAACGTATTTCTAATGTATGACCAATGATCAATCCCATTGGTTAGACCCAGATTATAGTCTAACTAAAAAATTTTTCTCATACTTTTGCCACAACCAATTTTTCATAAATATTATTTTTATAACGATATCAACTTAATTTTTTATATAATTCAAAAAGCAATAAAAATTAACTCTTATTTGAGATTTCATGAATTAATAAAAATATATAATTTTTATTTCAGAGATCATGCAATACAATACAAGAAAATTATTTATTTTTCAAAATTGTATCATACAATTGCTGATCCAATTTTCTAAATTACTTTTCATAAGTAATTATCTATTTTTGAACTTCAATATTTTTAAATATTTAACATACAAAATTTAATTTTTAAACATAAATATATATAAAAATAAATTCAGAGATAAGAAAAAACTTACCTATTGATCAGATCTAAAATTTTATGATCCTACCAAACTGATCTCTAGATCTGGTATTCTTCTAGTGTTGAAAGCTCTAGCATATCTAATAATTTTACTTAATTCTTAATTCTAAAAAAATAAGATAAATAGAAAATCCTTGAATCTAATTCAGATCCAGTCTAGATTTATATCAATTCCCAAATTAGATCTATGTGACTCGAGTTGACCTAGACCTAATAGAATTGGATCCAATAAAAAAGTCTCGATTCACCCAATTAAAACCATCTCTCTCTCTCTCTCTCTCTTTAATTTCTTGTTTCCTTTCTTTTTCTTTTTCTTTCTTTTTCTTTTTCTCTTTTTTTTCTTCATGGAAGAGGGGACCCATGTCCCTCTCTTCTCCTCTCTTTTAATGAAACAGAGGACCATGAGATCCCCCTTTGCTTCTTGAATCGGAAGCTACAACTGCTACCCAGTGGTTGGCGGCAGTTGAGGCTACAACATAACAATCCAAAGAACCCAAATCGATAGTCGATGGTGACCATCGACGATGGAAAAGCCAAGAAAAAGAAGGGGCAGAACACTCGAAATAGGGTAAGGATTTAAAAATAAACTTTTTTCAACAATTTCGACGATCAGGGGCAGTGCACACCGACAAGAAAAGAAAGAGAAGAAAGAAAAAGGAGTTGGGGCTTACCTCGAACTTCGATGATGGTTGCCGTGAGAAATTGAGGCAGGCACACTAACAGCTTTCGAGAAAAAATTCCGACGATCCCCACAAATCAGGTCTCGATTCTTTGATGGGAGAGAGAGGGAAAGCTTCTTCCTTTAATATAGAGTTGGAGGGGAGGCGTTTCACTCCTCCCTAAGATGGATTCCAAACTCCATTTAGAAGTTAGCCAAGAGGAAGGAGAAGACGTCGACTTCACAGTGAACCGGATCTAATAGGACCAATTTTCACATCTTTCTTCTCTCCTCGCATCGGCTTAAAACCAAAAAACTCATCTATCTTTTATTTTTTTTTTCTATCTCAAGATGGGTCTCAAAGGATTCGTTGAAGGAAGCACTGCATCCGCTGTGACTGGCTGCTCTACCCACCTACTCAACCTTATTAAAGTCCGCATGCAGCTCCATGGGGAGATGCTGAGCCCAGCAGTCTCCATCGGCCGTCCTGCTCTTGCCTTCCACACCAACGCCACCACCACTGTCACTCTTTCCCCATCCCATCCCTATCCTAGCCCGCTCACTATCCATGCCCATATCCTTCACTCTGAGGGCCCCACCCCCTCTTCTCAGATGTCTCTGCTACTGTCCTCCGCCAAACCCTCTACTCCACCATCGGCATGGGCCTCTATGACATCCTCAAGAAGAAGTGGTCCCTCACTGGAGATGGCTTCTGCAAGTGCAAAGTTCCACCCACGACATTCCATGGGTGGGAGGTCTAAAGCAAACGAAGCAGCATACAGCACTCCTACATGGCATTTTTGAAAATGAAGGCTTCTCAATGTTACAAGTGGGAAGCTTGAAGCGAATGAATCAACGGGGTAGCGCTTCTATGGGGCATTATTTTCAAAGCGGTGTAGGTGGCGGCGATTGGGAGAGGGAGGGGGGATGGTCGGAGCTATGGTGGAGGAGGTTGGGAGAAGAAAAAGGGGAGGAGGGGGAGAGGAGGAAGCAGGAGAAGCAGAAGCCAAGGGCGAGGCTAAGGAGGCAGCAGATAAAGCTAAAAGAGGGTGGAAGGGGTGCAGATGAGGGGGCCATCGAAGGGGTCCAATACCGACATCAATCAAACCATAAGACACGTGGCGGGTGGAGGCAGCTATTAAGATGCCTCCATTTTAGTGTGTGTGTGTGTATATATATAGCTCATCATAAGAAGTATGAACAATAATACAAAAATTGAGATAAAATAAATACAAAATCATATTTGAAATTTTTTCAAAATAATATTTTTTATTATTTTATTTCACAAATATGATTATTTTTCAAACTACCATCCATGTCAAAATCGAAGGTTTAACTCATGATTTCATGGCCACGTTGGCCTGATGATATAACATTATTGAAATCATAGATTGAACCCATGATTTTGCTTTGCTAGTATGGAATTCAAAATCATTAGTTCGTACCATAATTTTAGTGAAAGCATGAAATAAAACTACGATTTTATTATTATTATTATTATTATTATTATTATTATTATTTATGGTGGATGAAGGATGGACCCGTAGGCATCGTGGAGCATGAATCCACGAGCGCATGAGGTGGGGGGTGCAAGCAGAGCAAGCACGCTTAGGATGGAAGGAATATATATATATATATATATATATATAGATGCGCGCGTGCATGAAGTGGGGGGTGCAAGCAGAGCAAGCACGCTTGGGGTGGAAGGAATATATATATATATATAGACGCGCGCGAGCACATGAGGTGGGGGGGGGGGCAAGCAGAGCAAGCAAGCACGCTTAAGGTGGAATAAATAAATAAATAAATATATATATATATATATATATATATATATATATATAGAGAGAGAGAGAGAGAGAGAGAGAGAGAGAGAAACACGCACGCACGCACGCACGAAGGGGTGAGGGGCGGGTGGCGAAGAAAGTCCATGACGACGAAGGCCCATGATTTCATCTAATTTTTCTTTGATCGCTGAGGACTCATCCAGGGTTGGCTGTTGAGGGGAGGTCCATGATGGCTTGCACGTTGCAAGAGAAGAGGATGGTGAGGCGGAGAAGGGAGATGACAAGATCCGCAAAGTTAAGGACAGTGAAGGGCATGAGTAGAGGACTTACAAGCGCACGAGGTGGGAGAGGAAGTCGGAAGGGACCGAGGGTGAAAGAGACACGGACAGATGGTATGAAGAAATCTTGGATGGATGAAAGACAGCAGCAGAGGAAGAAACCACAAGCACAAAAAGGGGAAGGAACCATGGACAAAAAATCCACAAATGCACGGGATGGCCAAAGGAGGCACGGAGGAGCCGTGGTGCCACCAACGGGGGTAGGGGTGATAGCAGCTTGCACATTGCGAGAGAAGAGGCTGGTGAGGTGGGGAAGGAAGACGAAAAGACATGGGCAAAGCACTTGCAGGCATGTGGGGCGGCGGGGAGGGTCGGGCAAAGGCAGACGGGCTCTGCAGAGAAATCACAGGCCGATGCAGGATGGCGAAGGAAAAAACCACGAGCACAAGAGAGAAGAAACCATGGATAGAGAACCCCATAGGGACACAGGATGGCTAAAGGAGGAGCTGCGGTGTCGCCAACGGGGACAGGGCACTGGCGGGGTGGTGGATGCGAGCATGGAGAAGCCATGGCAAAGAAGACACAAGGGTTTCAAAGGAAGGATCAAGAAGAAACCAAAAAAAAAAAAAAAAGAACGAAAGCTAGGGATGAAATCACAGGTTCAACCTGTGATTCTACTAAAACCGCATATTCAACCTGCACTTTAATTGCCGCTTTGGCTCACATGGATTCTAATTGCGACCTCGACTTGAAATCGTGGGTTCAACCAACGTGGCCCTCCCACGGCGGACCTCCGAATAACTTGCAAGTAAAGATATTTTTAAAATAAAATATTAAAAAAATAAATTTTTAAAAAGAACCCACCATGTTTGGTGCAGCATTAAAATTTTTATGCCACTCATAGCAGATAAAAGATTGACACCCTGTGATGTGCACCCATCCCGGCAATCTCATGGAGGAAATGATACATTCCCAAGGGGCGCGGGATTCAGCTCTGGCTGTCGCGGCACCCATCCATTAAATGCAAGCATCGGCTCCACATATTCTGCGACTCAATACTCAGTTCCGTCACCTACCAATACATTTGTAATGATTTAAAACCTTTTACACGATATGTAAAGCATAAAGATTTTACATGTGAATATACCTGTGCAGAATACATTGGAACCAAAATAAATAAATGACGGTTTGGAACATAATTAAATATTTTCAACAGTGCGTACCATATTTCTACAAACAACATTTGTAGCTTGCAAGAAAACAAGTGCCTTGGTATTCAAAAGAGAACAGATCAACTAAAGAGCTAGTAAAGGAAAATCGCCATCTCTATCAGATTTCTAGAAATCCATCGTGCACTTGGTTCATTGATTTCACTAATGGCTGAAAAGGTGGAACTTACAACAATCAAGTGAAGGTCTACATGGCAGCATATGATGCCAAGGTGATTAGTACACAAACTGACGAACCTTTTCTAAGTTCTATTAGTTACACAAATTATAGGAATACCTGAAAGTTATGGCCCACATATAGGATAATATATATATAAAATGTGAATTTACTAATAGAAGGGTTGTTTAAACTTGTAAATGGTTTCATATTTCCTTCCACAATAACAAATGTCAAAATTGGCCCTGAAAGAATTCCTGGTTTAATTTTTTTATAAAAGAAATGGCAATATCCACAAATTAGACCCTATAATACCTGAAGAAACCTACAAGACCTGCAATAGTCAAGAGGATGCAGCAAATCAAGAGCATAAATAACGCAGGGGTCGTAAAACAATCATCGTAAATGAAGTATTACTTATATGCGAGTGTCATAAAATGATAATTAGAGCTGTTATATATAGACTCTCTACCATTTTTTCTCCCCAGAAAAAAGGGCTGTAGGCAGTTCATTCATCTACAGGACTCAATCGACAATGACACACACCAGTTCAACTCAACCGAATGAGACTAAAGCAGGATTCAGTCAAACTCTGTTGAAGCACAGAAAGTTTCCCATGTGCAGCAATCCTGACGCCAATGCATCACATTCTTGATAAATAAGACATATAAATAAATTGGCGAGTAATCCCATGGGCAACCATTACTGTCCAATATCTGTAGTTAGATTAAAATCAGGAATAATTAGACTTAAGTAGGATCTAGTCAAAATCTGCTCAATGAAAGTCTTCCAAACGCGGCAACCTCATCAGTCAGTGCATTGTGGATCACCAAGCAAATCCACAATCAACTAAATCCATGCAATAGCTTTAGCTAGACATAAATGAGGTTGGTTGGGGTTTATCATAACTAACAGCCTTGATCATGATTCTCTAGATTAATCCCTCAGAAGGTTATGTCAAGCACAGCCAGTACAACGGTATAATTCTGGCGTGAGGTGGTTTGCTAACAGCTTCAACATGCACTTCCCACTTCAGCTTAACAACGCTCAGAAGTCAGAACATTGCAGAATTGAAGGTTTCTCCTTTCCAAACTAATGTCACAAAATTTCTGAGTCTGGTTATGATGACATGTCTTTCCTTTTTCTTTCTCCATTTTGGTCTAAAATTTCAATACTTATTGGCACCAAATGCTTTGGTCCCACTTAATGCTTCTATGCTTTTCATCCAGAACTTCAGCTTGAGGTTTAATGCCTTGGACATTGCATGCATTAGGTAAATTATAAAGCATGGTTTGCTGAACAGGACTGAACCCGGTTCAGCCTGTAACAAGCTGAACTGGTGCAGAATCAGATCGGTTCGGCCCTGAAATCCGAAACAGGGCCCAAATTGGTCCAAACCGGGCTAAATCGGGCAGTTCGGCACGGTTCAGGGCCGAACCAATTGGTTCGCCCTGTTCCTATTATTATTATTATTTTTGTTTTGTTACTGTATGTTATAGTGGACTCATGGGAGAATTTAAAGGGAGAGTTCTAGGAGGAAGAGAAGTCATCAAAGACTTCTCGTCAAATAAAGACTTCTCTTCCTTCACTTTCATCCCCTTTCTAAAGTGCAAACAACAAGCAAAACAAGAAAAACTCATCAAATAGAGGTATGTAAACTTATCTTCCACTTCCATTTCTCCTCCTCTCTTTTTTTAATGAAAAAAACCAAGGCAATTATGCCCAAATTTTTTATTTTAGTACGATTTTGTTGTATGTTGTAGACTATGGATGATCTACACAATGACACTGAAATTATTAATTTTCGTTCAATATATATATTTTTTTTTTAAAATATATTTCTGAAATAAAAAATATTAAAAAATAAAATGAAAAAATTAATTGTTAAATCAAAATATTATTTAGGGACTTACAAGCTACTTTCAACATAAATTTGGTATCTGTTTATCAAAATTTTGATGCATAATATGCATAGCAGCCTAGACTTAAATCTGAATTAAGTTAAAAAATAAATAGTATTTAATGCATTCCACTGTCTTAAAAAAATATATGTAGCATCCATGGTAGGATTCTATATAGATCTAAAACTAAATTAATTTATCATAATTTTTAAATATTTTTAAATTTAAAAATTATAAATTTAATTCAAAAAAATAAATAAAATAAATTTTACTATTTTTACATAATTATTGAACTATTATAATTATTCAACCTTCAAGAATACATCCATCAAGAAAGGAGCTGAAGCATGATATTGATTGCGACTACGGGCAAATGCTCTCGGATTGACATCATTGGAGATGCAATTGGTGCAATACAGAGTTCAAAAAAGAAGGAATAACGAGGTTGAAGCGCTTGGTTTACGGTAATCCCAATATAGCTATGTGCCAAAAATGTTCATGTTGAAAATCTTGCCGGGATACTAGCATTATTTTGTCCTAATTTAACTGCTGGAATCATGCAGATTATATTTCGGATATTCTATTATATCAAGAATCATGCAGATTATATTCTAAAGATCATGCCGATATTATGCCGATCTTTGATATTTCTTGATATCTCCTTCCTTTTATACTCTCTTGTGTACATAGTTATAATTCTAGCCTGGATTCATTGTATCCCTTCTCTATAAATTGTACTCACCAAGAATTCATTGAAATAAAAACAATCGAGCCATTCTTTCACAAAATCCCTCTTCTTCTCTTTTTTAATGGTATCTTCTACCCCTATCATTCTTATGTGTTCTGAGAAATAGAACAAGCATCCATCTTTCAAGATTGGAAGTTCTCATACTTCAATTTTACTTCTATGATTCTCTTCACAAGTCAACACTAGCCGACCTGCAGCACAACTGACCTAGACCTATGGAGATGGACTCCTTCCATTACCTGATGCAAAAGATCAACAGTCCACTTCCATTATCTTAACTGGAGCTGACTACAATGAGTACCTATAGTATCAAGTAGCAAAACAACAGTCATCTTCATCTAGCATCTCCTACTTTCGTAATTCCTTTGCTTGCCTGACCAGGTCTTCATCCATTAGCCCATGGATACTAGATTCCGATGCATCTGACCATATCTATGGTAATAAGAACCTTTTCTCTAACCTCCCCTCTTCTCCAACTTCCTCTAAAGTTATACTTGCTAATGGCTCACAGACTTTAGTTAAAGGAATAGGAGAAGTTCAACCTCTTCCTTAGGTTTCTTTAAACTCAGTCTTATTTGCTCCTGAATGCCTATACAATTTGATTTTTATTAGCAAATTAAGCAAAAATCTTGATTGTTCTATCACTTTTATGGCTGACTCTATTATTGTGCAGGACCAGAGTACAGAGAAGATGATAGGAACAGGAGATGAGTCACGAGGATTGTATCACCTCTCAAATCTAGGTCCACTAGTTGCTTTCACTTCCGCTGCTTCCATCGATCTTCTTCATAGCCGTCTGGGTCATCCAAGTCTCACCAAACTTCAGAAATTAGTACCTACTCTTTCTACATTATCTTATTTAAAGTGTAAGTCATGTCAACTTGGAAAACAAACTTGAGCTTCCTTTCCCAGATGAGTCAATAATAGGGCCACATCTATGTTTGATATTGTTCACTCAAACATATGGGATCCAAGTCGTGTCAGTTTAACTTTGGGATTTCATTATTTTATTACTTTTATTGATGATTATTCCCGTTGCACTTGGATATTTTTAATGAAGAATTGTTCTAAATTATTTTCTATATTTCAAAATTTCTATGCTGAGATTCGTAATCAATTTGGTGTTTCAATTAAGGTATTACGCAGTGACAATGCAAGAGAATATTTATCTTTTTCCTTTACCAATTTCATATCTTCTCAGGGAATCACTCATCAAACCTCGTGTAAATACTCAGCAAAACGGAGTTTCCGAATGTAAAAATTGGCATCTCATTGAAACTGCCCGTACCTTATACACCATTATGTTCCCCTTCATTTTTGGGGGGATGCTGTTCTCACCACTTGTTATTTAATTAACCGAATGCCTTCTTTCGTGTTGCAGTATCAAAGTCCTCACTCAATTCTATTTTCAGAACAAAATCCCCATCATCTTTCATTGCGTGTTTGGCTGTATTTGTTTTGTTCATGATCACACTTTTGGAAAAGACAAACTCTAATCCAAATCAGTCAAGTGTATCTTTTTAGGATATTCCCATCTTCAGAAAGATTACAAATACTACGATCTAACAACAAACAAATATTTTATCTCAGCAGATGTAACCTTCTTTGAAACATCTCCATATTTTTCATTAAACATCGCAAACACAAATCTCATTCTTAAAGTTCTACCAGTTCCTGTTCTTCCTCCATCATAATTCAGTCCTCTCCGAGTCTACTCACATCGTTCTCACCCTCCTACTAACACCAATGACACTTCTCTTCATGATATAGGTAACAATGGTAGCTTCTGGTGACTCTTCTCTTGTTCCTCCATCACCTACTTCAACCATGCCTTCAGCAGAAGCAACAACTCCACCCATTGCCCTTCGAAAAGGTATTCGTTCATCTCGCAACCCACATCTCGTTTATAATTTTCTGAGTTACAATCATTTATTTCCATCCTATTATGCCTTTGTTTCTACTTTGTCTAATGTTCCCATACCAAAGACTGTTAGAGAAGCATTAGCACATCCAAGGTGGCGAGATGCAATGATAGAGGAAATGACCGCTCTTCATGATAATGGTACTTGGGAGTTGGTTCCACTGCCATAGGGCAAATTTGCTGTTGGGTGTCACTAGGTTTATACCGTGAAAGTAGGTTTTGGTGACAAAATTGATTAGCTGAAAGCTCGCCTTGTTGCCAAAGGATACACTCCGATTTATGGGCTTGATTATGGTGATACATTCTCTCCATTAGCTAAAATTGCATCAATCCATCTACTTATCTCCTTGGCAGCAACGCATCATTGAATGCTTCATCAGCTGGATATTAAGAATACTTTTTTACATAGGGAGTTAGCCGAAGAAATGTATATGAAGCAACCACCAGGGTTTATTACTCAAGGGGAGTTTGGCTTAGTATGCCGTCTACGATGGTCATTATATGGTCTAAAGCAATCTTCGAGAACATGGTTTGAAAGGTTCAGTGCTGTGGTCCAACAATTTGGAATGTCTCGAAGTGAAGCTGATCATTTATTATTCTTCCATCATGATGGTCATGGTAAATGCATTTATCTGATGGTTTATGTTGATGACATTATCATAACAAGCAATGACCATAATGGAATTTCTCAACTCAAGCAGCATTTGTTCAACCATTTTTAGACTAAAGATTTAGAAAAATTAAAATACTTTATGGGGATTGAGGTAGCACAATCCGAAACAAACATTGCTATCTTACAAAGAAAGTATGCTTTAAACACACTAGAAGAAATAGGCATGCTAGATTGCAAATATGTGGACATTCCTATGAATCTGAATGTCAAACTTGTTCCTGGACGGGGGGAGCCATTAGAAGACCCTGGTAGATATCGAAGATTGGTTGAAAAACTAAATTATCTCACAATCACGATCCAATATCTCATTTGCCGTAAATGTGGTTAGCCAGTTTCTTCAGGCTCCATGTAGTAGTTATTGGGATGCAGTAATCCGCATTCTTAGATATATCAAAAAAGCTCCAGGGCCAGGTCTATTATATAAAGATAAGGGTCACTCACAAATTGTTAGGTACTCTGCTACTAATAGGGCAGGTTCTCTCTCAGATAGACGATCTACTTCAGGATACTGTGTCATGATTAGAGGAAATCTAATATCTTGAAAGAGTAAAAACCAAGATATAGTTGCTAGATCAAGTGCAGAAGCAGAATATCGAGCTATGGCTCTTACAACATGTGAGCTTATCTGGTTAAGGCAACTTTTTCAAGAATTAGGATGTGATGAAGTTCAACAAATGAAGTTGATACGTGACAATTAAGCTGCCCTTCATATTGCCTCAAATCTGGTTTTTCATGAAAGAACAAAATATATAGAGGTGGATTGTCATTTTATTAGACCAAAAACTGAATCAGAATGTATTGCCACTAGTTTCGTCAATTCAAATGATCAGTTAGCAGATGTTTTTACTAAATCCCTTAGAGTCTTTTGCATTGAAAATATTTGTAACAAGCTTGGAGCATATGACATGTACGCTCTAGCTTGAAGGAGAGTGTTGAGAATCTTGTCGAGATACTAGCATTATTCTGTCCTAATTTAGTTGCTAGAATCATGCAGATTATATTCCAGATATTCTATGATATCAAGAATCATGCAGATTATATTCTGAAGATCATGTCGATCCTTGATATCTCTTGATATGTCCTTCCTTTTGCACTCTCTTGTGTACATGGTCATAATTCTAGCCTAGATTCATTATATCCCTCCTCTATAAATTGTACTCACCAAGAATTCTTTGAAATAAAAACAATCAAGCCATTCTTTCACAAAATCCCTCTTCTTCTTTTCTTTTTCCAGTCCACAAGAGATCCATCCACTGATAAAGAAGCACTTTGCTAATTTCAAAGTAGCGAAGGAGAGGACTTCAAAAAACGCGAAAATAGACTGCCGAGCCGTGCAGCCACTTTCCTATTACTCTACGGAGTCAGAGGAAGCATCCGCCCTAGATGATAAGGAGGCACTCATTCATGCTGCCATTAATGTGAACCTGAGGAGTTTGCCAAGCATAACGCTCAATTTGGATCGTTAATTTATGAGTCGAGGTCGAGCTCTGCAATCATTGCAGGAGGGTTAGAGTTTAGAAGGACTTCCTCAGCTAGAGAGACCGTCGGTAGAGGCACAAGCCGTATTGCTTCTATGTTGAAAATTTTTGATAGCAAAAGAAAATTCTCTAGAGAAATTCCAACTGGAGTCACTATCCATGACTTGGATCCATACACCTTGCCCAATAGGGATTCTAGGCAATAAAGGTTTGATGGTATACGAAAAAGGACATGAAAAAGAATATGTGGCAAGCTATTGCATTCTGGTTTTACTTCAGCCACATCCCAACGCATGCGGTAGGTAATACATTATCGTAATGCTATTATATCTATACAAGCTGCCGCTTCAGGTGTAAATCCTCCAGAATCCGAGAACATCTACGATGAGCTTCTTGACAACAATAAGGAGGAACTATAGAAATGGATTGTATCGTATCTAAACAAGTGGCTAATGTATGGACTTACGGTAATATATGATGGTTGGACTAGTCCCACCAGATGAAGCATCATCAACTTTCTAACATATTGTGATGAAAAAATATTTTTCAGAAATCTATTAATGCCTCAGATCATGTGCACGATATCGCGTATATCCTCAAATTGATAGAGAAGATAATCGATCAGGTCGAAAAGCAGAATGTCTTGCAGGCTATCATCGACAATGGGCCACAGTATAGGACTACAGGGAAGATTCTGATGCTGCGATGACCACATATATTTTAGACACCATATGTTGCACATTGTATCGACCTGATGTTGATAGATATTGAGAAGCTTAAGAGGATATAGAAGCCAGTCGACTTAGCGCTGATGATTAATAGATTGATTTACAATCATACATAGATCCTATCATTAATGCGGCGATATACAAGGAGAAACATATTGAGACCAGATGTCACATGATTTACTATAAATTATATAGCATTTGATAGTCTTATTGACAAGAAAGTACACCTATGTCAGATATTTATCAGTCCCGAATAACAAGAGAGTAGATATGTCAAAAAGGCACTAAGAAGAGCAATGTAAAGAACTTAGTGACGAGACAAATATTTTGCCAGTGGGTCGAGAACGAAGGCTATCAAGCCTTGCTTCGGGCCACGGACAACAAAAAAAACCCTCAGATGGACTTCTTGTATCACATGATGGAGAAGATAAAGGATCATATTAGGTTGGCAAATCCAAAATATGTTCATGACCACATCCAAATCATTGAGCATCGGTGGAACTATCAGATGGATAGGGACTTACATATACAAGTAGCAAATCTAGAATGTTTTGAAAATTTGATTACTCTTGTATTTGTACAAATATACTTTATGAATTCTGAAATTTATCTATAGCTTACGATCTGAAACCGAAGTTCCGATATATGATACCTGAGATGGGCATGGATGACGAGCTTTCTGACATCCCTACAAAATGTGATATACAAGATAGAGCTCGATTCAAAAATTACAGCTACGTGCATACAAGAAGTTAGGTTGAGTGATTTTTGTCAACTTAGTTGTATCTTCAACCAGTAACACATTATAACAAATACTTTTTACAGACGAAAATATTTAGAGAGGACACCGATAGCTTGGGAATAGACATGGTGGTCACAAGCAAAAAAAAAAAAATCTAAATAGATTATATATGAGCGACAACTCTTATTTGACATTACGTAGCTACTAACAAGTATAATATGCTATAATTTTATTTTTAATTTTGTTTAATCTTAATGCTTTTGCAACTAAATGGCGAGCCCATTTTGGATCGGCGACTCCTACTTTAAAGCGACTTGCCATCCGCATGCTCTTCCAGATTGACTCCTCGAGTAGCTATGAGCATAATTACTCGGCCCTTGCCTTTATCCCAGCAAATAGAGAAACCATCTGATGTAAAAACACCTCACCAACCTCATATATGGTCACCACAATCTAAGGTTGAGACTAAAACGCATTCAAGAGGAAGTTAAGTTGAAATACTCAAATCCAATTGTGAATGAATTTATTAATGATGAGGATCCGATGATCGGATGGATTGTGGATCAATAACAAGAGCTAGAGCTTGATGAGCCAGGATCGCCTCCACAACCAACCAATTTTGTAGTTAGCAAAGTTGGGACGGATGTTGAGCAATGGACAATCAGTAATATTCCACGTAGACTTTCAACTGATCAACCACAGTAGATTTCCTCGCGAGACACGACGAGAAGGCAAGTAGCTCCTTAATGTAGAGGCAAAGAAAACATAAAGACAGTTGTAGCCTCAATGGAGAGGGTGAAGCAGTTAGTTGAACCAATTCACTCAGATTCAGAGATCAAACAAAGTGGTGATGATGGTTCTTCTGATGGTCATGGATCTGATAGTCATGGAGGAAGCGAAAGACAGAAAACCACTATTTATGAGATGCAGCTATAAGATGGTCTTTGATTCACTGGTGAGTTTCAGTTAATGCATGTCACACAGGATCGAAACCACAATATACAAGCTGGTAGAGTCCATGAGGATACAATTTCATACAAACGATGGGCTCCTCAAGATCATTCAGGATACCATGTAGCTGCAGATGACTTCGCACATACAGTTGGATCCATGGATGTATCACGTTCTTCATCATATTCCGAATCCTTTTATCCATAGCCACAAGCAGCTTATGATCCGTATAGATGTGAGTATATGTCTGAGGCATTATCTTCCAATAGCTACCATCCTATGCAGTCCAGAGCATCTTACGGATCAGATTTTGCTGTCGATATATTCGAATAGACCCCTCTACAACTGTACTATCAATCCGAGGACATGTCTCAGAGCCAGACCTTCAACGAGAGATCTGAGATAAGTTACAATCTAACACGCATACCTCATGGGATGAGCAAAGAGGATCATATGCTACATGATTATAGAGATGGACCGATGTTCCACCAGATTACGTAAATGATTCAGATATTTATGAATGACATTGACACTCGACAAGATTCTAAATCTCGATACGTATTGATTATTTATTTTTTATATTTTTTAATTGATTTTAGTATTTTAGATTCAATAATATCTAGTCCTTATAAAATTATTTTCCTCTGAGATAACATTATGTTAGATCAGATCCGCATCACATGTTTAATCACGGGTTTACCAGAGTGATACAAACATCAAATAACATCAAGAAACATCAATTTGGGCTTAAAATCATTTAAGAAATAATGAAACATTGATTAGATACCTTATAAATCAAAAGAAGAAGAAGAAGAAGAAGAAATGGCATGCTGGTTTACCTTACTGAGTGTCCGTATGGTACCGAACTAGTACCATACCATATCAGCTGGCGATCGATACCATAGCATACCGGCCGTCTCCGGTACCGATTCAACCTACCTTGTTAGAAAGGTTCACTACTCAGTGCAAGCAACAGGAATTCCTCTTCCTAAACTTGTGAGCTGAACCATACCAAATCCTAGGGTTCCCATTTATGCACCTCTTACCAACCACCGACATTAATCTGATGGTTTCCTCTCATCTTGGAGTCATAGTTGAAGCTGCTTTCTTACCCAAGGAGGACCATCTGGAAAGAGCCACAAGCATGCATGAGCATCCTCGTGCTTAAAACCCAGTTACCCTAAATTTGGTGTGTATTGCCTGTTGTTCCTGCCATCATTCTCCTTTTCATGATCTGGTGAACCTAACTCAAGTAGCAGAGATCAGTGAGACAATTGTAAATACAACATCATTAATTGAACATAAGAAACACAGCTGATGAGATTGCCATCTCTTAATTGAATGCACCTGAATCTAAAGAACAGTATGTATGTATAGTACTGAAAACAGACCAGCAAAGTTTCATAAATTATGGACCATGGACAAACCTGAGGTGGATCCCCTAGATTATTCTTCCCCTGAAATCATAAGCTTACGGGAAGTTTTGTTTTGATTGTTGTGTTTAATATAATTCAAATTTTTAACAAACATCTGCACTGAAAGAATATTTGTAATAAATCTGATTGTAGGAAAGGGGGAATCATAAACAATTAAAATATAGTACATCTGTACATGAAAAATGAAAAGCTCAAAGAATATTTTTGCTAAAGTTTTCTATCTGCATGCAAATCAATATCTTATTACCATACACTTGCCTAACCAGTTAAATTAGTTTTTCTCAATATGAGAAACAACATACACACTAGTCAAGCTTTGATAAGGAAATATAGAGATAATTAAACAGAATACCAGTAACTCAAGATGCAACGTACAATGTCACAAAAAAATCAGGTTATAATATTTAAAGATCTAAGAGTGTGCATGAATTATGGCCTAAGAACCAAGGACAAGAGTTCAGTTGAATTATCCATAATTATTGGTTATAAGGGCAACAAACTTGCTTAAACTAACAGAATATCTGAATGCAATTACCTTGCGATTGAAACTGTACACAACCAGGAAACAAAAATAAGATATGTAGAAAAGTTACTCTCTATGAATCTTGTAAAAAGTTTCACAAACTCCACTTGCATTGACCTTTTTCATAAGAACCTGGACCACAAACATAAATAAAATCACTTGGTTTCAAATGTCCAAGTTATATTTCTGCAGCTTGTCTCACATCGCCAGTATTATCCTGTACCAGTACTGCCCATGGTAAGCAATTAACCAATCAACATGAAAAGAGAAGAAGAAGAAGGTGAAAAGCCCAAAAGCCTAGAAGCATCTCATTTGAAGGGGTTGATATTTTGATAATTGCAAAACTAAAATCAGCAACGCTTTCTTGCCCTTTTTCTTATAATAGTGACTATTGAATAGCACATAAATCAGACAGGTAATGCAAAATTACAATTATAACCAGGATAATAAATAATGCTGTCATACAAGGTTAAGTAGGCATAACTTGCATCTAATTACATGGAATACATTCCATGGCAATTCAAAGAATAGATTAGAGCCTTCCAGCATGCGAAAAACCTTAGAGGATGCCTCAGATTGTGATCCAATAAAATAATATTTGGACACGTAGACAGCCAACCATATCCCATTTCTGTTGGATCTAGTTAATGTATCAAATTGTGATGCACTAAATTTTCAAAACTTTATTTGATCATCTCCCATGCGCGCATGAACACTACAAACGGTCAACCATTCTAAGACAAGGTAACTGTGGGCCAGAAAAGGGAATGGCATAGTACTTAAGAAGATCTGCTGGCAACTTTAGTTTCCAAAATCAAGAACTGGTGCAGTTTGAGAAGTTAATAATTTCCAAATACTTCTAGTAATTAAGCATGTAGGAAGCGGATGTGGGTTTGAGATTTCAGGAAGATTCTGAAGCAGGTGAATTGCCCTGGGTAGAAGATTCTGGCCACTAGGGTTGGCAAAAAGGAGTACCTATCTTATTGGGTATGCTAGATCAAGCACAGCGAACAAAGAAGCATCCTTCCATAACGATAGGCTCTTCCAAGTTCCAACCATATCTTATGGCGATCAAGAAACTTCACCATGTCACAGGTGAAATGACCTGTGACTTCATGCTCCTTTGTATCAGGCTATCAGCCACAAAACCAATTGAAAGTGACATTCACACAATCTTGTGTTCGAGGTCATGGAAACATCAAATACTTTTCAACAAAACAGAGCATCATAGCAATATCAACCTTGTATTATGGTCTGGCTTTAGCTCTGGTGCAAGAATAAGAACCCAGAACTGGAGTATTGGCATAGGTCAAACAAGGTAACCATAGAACCCAACAGTAATTGTTCTTAGAAAGAAAGATTATGCACATATTGCATTCAGAATCAGAAAATAGATCTAAAGAGTCTAGAGAGATCGAGTGGTTGCTAACCAAAAACCTAATCAAAACTTCAAAACATAAACCATAGACCATGGAATGAAGGAATAAGGTAATTGCTCTCACTGGAAAGAAGAGGAATACGAATCCCGAGAAGAACTCTTGACATCGAGAAAGGTATCGGCGCCGCGCTCGATGCCGGCTCGAATCACTTCACGGGGCGGAGAACCGTCGCCGTGGAGCTGCACGAGTCCCGGCGCAGCCTCCACGGCCTGGCGGTCGGCGGTCGGCGGCCAGCGGAACATCGAACGCCGGTCGGCAGGCTCTCGCCGGCGCCGTCGGGGGAGAAGAAGCTCAGGGATTCGATGCCTGGCGGTGGAGCGGAAGCGGAGGAGAAGGGGCGAAGCGATCTCCAGAGAGAGGAGGAGGAGCAAGGAGAGGAAACTAGACGGCGACCTCATGGTGGAACGGAAAACTAGGGTTTTATTCATCTTAGCCATTTCTTATGATGATATTGAAAAGTTTACGTTCACCGGATTCTAGCGGGTTCTTCTCTCGACTCCTCTCATCCCTCACCTCCCTGCCGCGTAGGACACACCTCCTGCTGAAGCACCCTCCAACAGCTACAAAGGCTGCATCGCGGAGGCGGTCTTGAAGATGAAGGCGTCGACGTAGAGGAACAGGCCGGATTGGAGCGACCGGAGGGAGGTGAGGAGGAAAAGGTCAGGGGAAGACGGTGGGGGAGCAGGAGGGCGGCGGCCGCGAGGAGGAGGAGGAAGGTGGCGATAGACTAGAAGGCAGCAAGGCGGTGGACAGGGGAGTGGCCTTCGGTCAGAGGCAACGAAGAGGAAGGCGAAGGCGAGGGAGGCGAGGTGGAAGAGCAGGTCGAAGAGTGGGGAGGAAGGGAGTGCAGGAGGAGGAGGGCGATGGCTGTGACGAGGAGGAGGAGAAGGAGGGTGGTGGAGAGGAGGAGGAGGAGGGCGGCAATGTGATGGACGGGGGAGCAGCCGTCAGTAGGCGGAGGGGGAAGGAGAGGAGGGAAGGGCGAGGGAGGGGAGCAGGAAGAGGCGGTTAGGAGAAGGGGTACGACGTTTGTATTTTGCCCAAATTACAGTGATATCACTCCCACAGTCGGTCAGCGTTCCACCAGGCATTACCCGGTTGCCATAAAGGAAATGAGGGCCCAACGTTCATTTTGCGATAAACAGTAGCAAGAAATATAAAAAATCATCTAGCAAAGATTTCAAGGGGCATCGTAGCAAATCCCTTACTTGAGGTGATTAGTCGCCCACAGCGACGGTAGGTGTACAGCACGTGAGAAGCATGGTTGGCTTTGATTGTGGCTTTCAAGTGGAATATTGATGGTTGGGATCTCTATTTGATGAATGTGTCCAACGGAGTTTGTTATGGGCTAGATTTCTGCATAAAAAATATTAAATTTTAAATAGGCCTAACTTGAATCTGACTAAAAATAAATAACATTTGGGCATAAGGCCTGATCTACAACTGGCTCTAGTATTTAGAAGTTAGAGATACAATCGAGTCGAGTTAAATTAAATAATTAGAAGCTCAAGCTTAATTCAACTTAAAGTATTTGAACTCGAAATTCGGCTCGAACTGAATTGAGTCTTAATATTCCAAGCTCGAACTAACTCGATAAAAAATAGATAAAATTTAAGATTGACTCGACTCAACTCAAATATAAATCGAGCCATATTCGAGTTCGAAATCAAACCTCATCTTACTAATAATATATATATTAATATATATATTATAAATAAAAATAATATTATTAAAAATATATATAAATTCGAGTAAATTTGTGAGTTTTTAAGTCGAGTATCCTACCACTCGAGTTCGACTTGAAAAATTATTCGAGCTCGATTCAAATACTCGAATTTGACTCGAACACGATAATAATCAAGTAGAGTCAAGCTTGAACTCGAGCCGAACTTGAGTACCTTACGAGCAGCTCAACTCATTTGCACCCTACTAGGAGTGCAAACATGGATCAAGTTAGATTGAACTTGGCTCTAAAACCCAACTAGTTGCTTAAACTTGGTTCAAACTCAAGTTGAGATCAACATAATTTGTTCAAGCTTGACTTAGAACTTTTCTACCATATCTGATTAACAATAGGTGTTCAAGCTTAGCTTGTTTATAAGCTAAGCTCTGAAATGCATTTGAACTCAGTTGATTTCCTAGCTAAGATGAACTCAAATTAGCTCTTGAAAAGTCTAGCTTGAGTTGCTCAAAGTGCAATCTAGTTCATTTGCACCCTTAGACTTCGTTTGCCCGAGGGATACTTGAGGTTTATCTCACCAAACAATCCAAAAGACCATAGCCTTATTCAAATAAGACCAAGTTAGTTGGATAATTTTGCTTAGCCAAAATAGTTGAACAGAATTATTTTACAAAATAGGAAGAAGTTATTTCTCTTAATTACAATTTTATCTCTATCTACTTTCTAAATACATTAAAAGTGGAAGAATAATTTTGTCCTTACGATAAAATCCAAATAATCATGAAAATCGGTACACTTACTCATCCTTACTTTTTCCTCTAAGCAAATATTGAAAAGTAAACATAACAGACCACTCATCTAGATGGGACAATCCTTCAAAATTTTTCCCTCTCTACCAAACTAAACCTTAATGTGCTTTCTTTGTATTTTACTCTGGACTCTGAGCTAAATAATGAAGTGCATTTTTATTGGAAAGAATATATGAAGTACCTTTTGATGAAATTCTATGGATCACCAGAGTATTTATATTTGAATTTTAGGACCTTTATTCTTGATACTTTCACATATATATATATATATATATATATATATATATATATATATATATATATATATATATGAAAGTTTTAAGATATTTATACCATCCTAGAATGGTAATTCTGAAGTTGATCTTGTCTCTTTGAGAGAGTTTGAGGCTAGTCGAATGTATGTAAACCTCTAAGAGTTACTTTTCTCACTCACTTCAATCCATGTGCTCTATCTGTCAAGGCTTTGCTTAGCCTTGGATTTCTAATGACTTTAAGCTAAGAGGATACCCTGTAACAAGATCATATTTTGTTACTTTAGAATAAGCCCTGTTCTCTCTCTTTCTTAGACAAGGACCCTCCAGTGTCCCTATGCCTCTATCTCTTTTCTAGTTGAGTATGCAAGCCTTAGGATGCCTCCATATATTTAGAGGAGAGAGTTGCTAGGGTTTCCTCTTGGGCTGCCAACAAAGTCGTACTTTAACTATAACTAAAAGGAGAGGGCGATCGATTCTCGAGACTACCCTCCTCCAGACATCATGGTGCAAAAGAAGAAGGGAGGAGGCATCATCTTTCGTGGATGCCCACTCTCCACTTGGACTTAGTCTAGAACCAATCTCCCCTAAACCATCCTTAAGCATTTTTTTAGCTCAATTATTTTTTAGTAAAATCTAAATATTTCTTGATCTAATATTTGAGAGAATAATTAACTGGAATCTCATTCCAATATGCTAGATGCATTGCTGAGATAGATCAACTTAAATTACTGCCAACTAATGACCTATCTTTTCAAGTCTGCTCTAATCATACTTAAATAATGTGATCCGATATGGAGATGTGGTGCCCATATCACATTATCAAACCTCTGATAAATAAAATGAAACTAGTTGGACTTTGTATTCATACACAAGCTTTATACCGTAGTTCAATCCTTTATCATTCTAGCATCCTCGTATGACCATCGAGACTTATATAGTCAAACCCTTAGTTATATAATATCATGACCCAAGAATCATAGACCATGTTAGATTCTATTTTATAACAATTATTTATACAAAATCTTTTAAAAATAATTACTTATTAAGTATAATAATTTTATCAAATTAATTTTTTAAAATTTTAAATAAATAACTCTCTAGTTTCACGGTCTTATATCACTACAAGAATTCAGACTATTAGTAACGGCTAACTACCATCGCTAATAGTCGGTCTGCCATCACTAATAGCCCCATTGTCGCTAATACTATCGTAAAAGCCAATCTAAAAAATTCATATCACTAATTACCATTATTAGCGATGAAAAAATAAGTCGTCAGATGGTAATTTTTTAATTTTTAAA
The DNA here is from genome assembly GCA_006176705.1 of Cocos nucifera. Classification (NCBI taxonomy): domain Eukaryota; kingdom Viridiplantae; phylum Streptophyta; class Magnoliopsida; order Arecales; family Arecaceae; genus Cocos; species Cocos nucifera. The sequence continues at coordinate 40,356 of QRFJ01003207.1, forward strand.
TAAAATTAAAAAATTACTTAAAAAAATATTAGCGATGATAATTTAGTCTCTAATATCATTGCTAATAGTTATTAACGATGGCACTAGCCATCGCTAATATTAGGATGTCAATGGGTTGGGCCGGACCTGATTATGCGTGATCCCGATTTGATCTGGTTCCTTAATCGACTCCTAATATTGGACCTAGATCCAACCTAATTTAAAATTGGATCGGATCGGATCGGATCCATGATAAAAAAGTTTGTCCCATTGGATCATTTAGATTGGATCGGATCCATGTATAATCCGATCTCAATCTAAAAATTTTAGATCCGGTTTGAATCCAAATTTTGGTCGAGCCCAATTCGTATAATAAACTAACATATGCAAAGTTTATAGCAAAAAAAAATAAATATTACTTTATCTTGACTCTTAATTTATAAATAATTTTTGAAAATCTTATAGTCAAATTGAGTAAAACTTTTAAAAAATAACAATGCTACAAGAGTATTTAAAATTTCAATCCTACTCTATTAACTTTATAATTTATATATTATATTTAATATGGAATTCGAGTTGGACCGGATCGGATCGGGTTCAATTTTCGAATCCGACCTGGCTCTGCGGGTCCTTTAAAATATGTTAGATCGGATCTAAGTGGGTTAGGCTGGATTGAGTCATGGGTCAACCCGACCTATTTGCAGCCTTAGCTAATATTGACGCTACTAGTTAATTTTATTTTTTAAAAAATTAATAATAATATTTTTTAAAATCTATTTTAATTAATCATAATAAATTATAATTTTTAATACCTATTATAATTAAAATATAAAGATAATATGATAATTAAAAATTAATTATATTATATTAAAACTATAAATTATATAATTTTTTAAATAAGTAGTATAAAAAAATATAATATATAAAAAAAAATTAGATTCGATCCTCATCATTGTCTGTCTCCTCCTCCTCTTACTTCTCTCCAATAGTTGATAGATGAGAGCCGGATATCCCAGCATCTTATAATAAAAAAATAAAATAATATTAATAAATTTCGATACAAAGTCGTATCTTTGGATATGGAGATGTATCTTTGATACAATCTTCTGATTCTCAAATAAATTATTTCTATATATTTCATTTGATGATATAGAGCTATAAATACTTCGGTCCATCGATTGAATGGTTAGATTAAATTTTTGGCTCCTAGATCTTCTTTTCGAACTTAAATCTAAATATATGAACTTCCAAATATGAAAATTTAAAATAAGTAAAAAAATTTAATAATATAATTATCTGATGTGATGGCTGAAACGACGAGTCTAGCTGATTGCATAGCTGTAAGTCCAGAAGAAGCTCCATGACCATATCATAGATGGCATCCAAGAGGCTCTAAGATCGCTGACTCAAAAGCCTCTGCATAATCTTCTCCATGTGTGCATCACTTCAAGTCTGGGACATTAAGGCCTATGAGGATGCCGAAGGATATCGAGATGATGGAAGGTCGAAGCTATGGCTGAATTCTATGATCCGATTCCTACTCACCCCTTCGATGGTGCTGAGCCATCTCTCAAGGTCAAGGAGGGCTGAGAAGATGGATCATCACCGTATCTTTCAATAACGTATGTTGCATAACATGTCTATACAATTCAGAAATATATTAATTCTAATATAAAATTAGATCCTATAACAACTTAATTAATAAATAAAGTTTAAAGTTCTTACTACGATTTGTTATAATGTAAAATCTAAATAGTCATCAGTCCTCTTAAATTGTTGTATATCCCACTATAATTGTAGCTAGTTTGATGGACGATCTAACTGCTGTGTCTACAATAAGTAAATAATAAAACTAAATTAATTAAAACATGCATGCAAGAATTTTTATAATTCTAATGAAGAGTTTTGGTATTTATTTCTTATCAATCTATCGACCATAACATGTATGCCGATCAAGACACCAGTGTATCTGATCGGATCCTACTAGATGACCCGGTTCTATCAGATCCTCTATCACCTACCAGAGTACACCTCATTGTTCCACTGATCATAGAGGGCCTGCCATATATCCGTTCGCATCTAGTGATCTGTGAAGAACCTTAAGTTCGATGGTGATTGAAAATCGAAATGCTAGATGGTAGACTGCCTAAAGCTATAAAGGCCATCTCAGAGCCTCCGTGCGGCCACCTCCTCGAAGATCTAACGACCAGTCTCCTCATCCTAAGGAGTCTTAAATCAATAGTACTCCTATAAGATAGAAGCAAGTGTGTATTAATATATAATTAAAATATTAATATATTAAAAATTTAAAAATTAAACTTGTATTGAATTACTTGAAATATCTCCTAGACTGCATCATGAGCTCTAGACGGCTAGCTAAAGAACTTATTCACCGACCCTTGCATTAAGTGTCAGATGATGCCAGTAACCACACGAGATCTCCAACCTCTCTAAATGTGCTGCAAAATTGATTTTAAAAAATAAATGTTAACTCTAGAATGGCTAAATTTTAAATATATTAATTGAAGTTGTAGTACTTACAAGTGGCTCTGAATGTGGATGAGCTGTCTATCCTTTGGTTAAGTCGAAGATACTGCAAGTTAGGCGGGTCCTCGATCATGACTTTATGTCTAGGAGTCGGTTGCTACTGCATAAGACTGTAGGGTCACTGATAACTTTCAGTCATTCGAATCTGAGCATAAAATATCTAATATAAAGAATGTTATATTAGTTAGCAAATGATAAAATAATATAAATAAGAATATCTAAAGTGTTAGAGTTTATCATCCGGTATGAGAGATGAATCATGTGAGTTGGCAGCATGATCGCTCTCTTCTCGAAAGCTCTATCTTTGGTTGGAACAGCTATGATCTCTAGAAGACATAATGTATAATCTCTGAAAATAAAAAAAAAATCAAAACAAACGGATGATCTAAAAATTGGTTCAAATAAAATATCTATCAAAATATAATAATACGATCAAAATTTAACTCACGTATAATAAAGATTGTTAGTTAGCATCTGCAATGAATCAGCAGAAAAATAATTCTTATCCAACAGTATATGATAATGTATTGGTCTGCTAGTCTCTTGATTTAGACATTGTCTTATTCTCATCCAATAGTACATGAAAATATGAAGAAGGCTCAGATCTACCATTAAAAAATAAAGCATTGAAAGTTTATCTACACCTTTAACTATGAGGTGACTGCAAGTGGTTGTCTGCAATATAATAGACCATACAAGCTTGCCTTGCATTATAAGTTCCTATGCATCTTTAACCATGAGATGGCTTCAAGCGGTTGTCTACGTTGTAATAGACTATCCAAGTTTAACTATACAACAATAAGAATAGAATGCATCACCTCAATTTAGACGTATCTTGCACAAGCAGTCATCATAGCCTCTTCGAGCCCCCGACCGCCTCCTCAAGTTGCAAACTAGGAGTAAATTTTTTTAAAAAAAATAAAATAATAACTTAAAAATAAAATTTATGTGCTCGCGTAGTCTAGTCATCTAGCAAGCTTTAAGTTTGCATATGTGGGATGACATCCTAATTATCTTCATTTGTAATGATGTTCTTTACTTCTATGATTAATTATGCTTTTAAAAATGCCGCACTCTTAGTTTAAGGATGGACTCATTGTCCTTATAAGAGATGTGTCAATAGAGAAATGCTTTATAAGGATATAATAGTTGCCCATTTATATAGAAGTGGATTTATGCCAAACTATAAGTACTAGTACCTACATGAGGAGACGTGGGAGATAATATGCGTGGATGGGAGGCTTTACTTGTCCAACATATTTGCTAATGTGCAAGAGCTTAATAGTGATAGGCTCGAATAGATGATTAGCATATTTGGTGGATTTGATCTAGTTATTGATGGAAGTTCATATAATAATCTTTCAGATAATAACTGTCATTATCATGATGGACTATATGGATCGCTATAGTTATAGCCTTGCTTAGTCTCTAGGGGGTAGCAGCCCTATAGAGGGTAAGCATGGCTATAATCATAGCAACCCTACAATCCATCATGTTTAAATATTATAATTTTTTTTAAAAAAATTAAATAATTTTAGCGATGGCTTATGCCATCGTTAATAATTAAATAGTCATCGCTAATAATTTATTATTAGCGACGATAGGATTTTTGTCTCTAATAATCTAAATTTGCTATCACTAATAATTTTTTTAATATTTAAATATTAATTTTTTTACATTTTTAGAGATGATATTTGTCGTAGCTAATAATAAAATTTTTTATCGCTAATAGTATTAGCGACGATCGTTTTCTTCGCCGGTGTTATGGTGGCAAAAAAGTATTATTAGTGATGAAAATTTTTTTTATCGATAATTCTATCATTAATATTCAAAATTCTTGTAGTGATATGTGTGACCATATTTTTGCTTAGATATAGACACCATGTCATATAATGATTTTCATGTTGAATAGTGAGATTTTCACTTGTATCTGACTAATAAACTACTATGCTCTCTATCAAGGATATAGCCTTAGTATCATTGTTGATACACAAATTTGGCTATATATTCTGACATCTAGAATGCAGTAAGATGTTTTATCTTTTAGGTTAAGTGGCCACTTATAAGATATGCATTTGGTTTATACTGCTTTTCAAGCTAGACTACCAATATTGATTGTTCAATGTGCTAGCATACCCAAGTGTTAATGCGAGTCACACTTTAATGAAAGAGATCTAGAATATAGTAAGATATTCTATCTTTGACTGCTTACATGCTATGCAGTTTGTTCACATCTCAACCCTTAATATTGTTTCTCAAGCTAGATTGTCAATATTGATTGTTCAGTGTGATAGCATACCCAAGTGTTAATATAAAGTCATACAGAATGAAAGAGGAACCGATCGATGAAATCATTATTCATCTCAATAGTCATATCGATGAAATATCCAACCTCAGCCATAACTACAAATATATTTTGAATATTTAGAAGTATCGAATTTTTACCATGGAAAATACTTCAACCATTTGGATAGAACTCCTGAAGCACTTGTGGACTCTTTTTTGGTCCTAAGACTAATTTGTGATACATACCCTATATTGCTTGTATGATCATGGAAGATGAGAAATTCATGCACTGATCTACATAATGTTTATAATTATATGCAAATAAATTTTAGGGCATACAATTCTCTAACATCTTTCTGTTATATAATAGTGTCTCTTTAAATCCAAAAAAAAATATCTCAAAAAAAAAAAGTTTAGGCTTATTGGATGAAAGTTTCAAATAATCTTTATTATAATAATGAGCCTTACATTGCTTGATCGTATTCATTTTCTAGGTGGAGGTGTGGGGAGGCTAAAAAAATTCAAGCTTTGAAGGTGAGTCTTTTCATACTATACATAGTTGTTCTCTTCAAGAAAAAATATTATAGGATTTTGCCTTTGTGCTTCCAAAAAACCGCATAGTATATTTTTCAAGAATAATTATACTAGGCATTCATCATAAAACAAACAACTAGGAGTAAAAGTGGTATGGATAATATCCATCTGGATCTATTTTTATATTCGATCAATTCAGATATGAATAGAAATTTGAGAATTCGACTAATATCTATATCCGTATCCATATCCATAAAAAAAAAATGGATATGTATATGGATAGATAACTATCCGATCCGTATCCGAATATATCTAAAATCTTATATAATTTTATATAGCACTTAATAATTTTTTTAAAAAAATATACAACCATATAAATATACTATTGATTTAATTTATTATTTATTTAATAATATTTTTTAATTCTATAGTTATAAAATTTAGTTATCCAATTTATATCTATAATTACATCCATAGTTTTAGTATCCAAATTATTTCCGTATCCATATAAAATAAATATAGATATGAATTTTTGCATCCAAATAATATTCATATCCATATCCGATTTGGTTTTAGCCCTACAAACAATCACTACTATAATAGCTAGTTTTGACCTGAGTCATGAATGGAGAGTAAAGATAATTTTAATGAAGTTGATGAGCATCATTTTGTAGAAAATAGAGAAGAAGTTTTCTTTATGTTCTCTTTCCTATTTAATGAAAAAAGAACAACCAAGCCTGGTATGGCATCTTAACTCTATCAAGAATTATTACTATCATCAAAATATACCACCAACATCTTCTTTTATTGTCGTTGCCCACCAAGATATAGATCCATCCATGCTATTCATCAAATGATAAAGAAGGTCCAAAAGATGTCAACACAAAAGATGCAAAGAAGCAGATCAACTCAACTGAAGGCAAACGAAAGAATGATGTAGATGCTAAGGAGATCGAATGGCTATCAATAGATTAGAGTGCAATGTAAGTGGAGAAGAGATTAGAGCATTATTAATAGAGAAGATGGCATAGGCATCAATCATGAAAAGATAAACAGTGGGGAACTAGAGTAGGGATGGGGTATGCTTCATTGCAAAATAACTAGACAATATCTTTCAAATGAGAGGTTAACTTTGCTAAATATCAGAAAGGGAAATAGAATAGGGACTTATAATATATAAGGTATAAGTCGGCCCATAGATATAAGTCAATTCCACCCAAATTGTGGAATAGTCTTATACCATGAAATAGGCTTGCCCCTCAATTACTATTTTATCTTTTCTACTCTATAAACGCTTGCAAAAATGATTAGGTAATATGATCTTTATGATAAAATCCAAACTATGATGAAGTTCAATGCATATTAAATAGAAAAATTACATTGCCGCCCTCTCAACTTAGAGCTAATTTCATTTTATGATAACGTCTTAATAGTGTTGGATGTTGGATAGGATTTGAGACCATATTAAACCACTTAACTAACTTTAGGGACCACTATAAAACTTTTTAAAATAAATTGTTACTAAATAAAATTGGTCCCAAGTTGAGAGAGTGCTTGAGTAATTTTTCTTATTAAATATATCTTATTCCCTCAATTTATTTCCTCCACCTATTCCTTCAACTAAAGATCAAAATATGTCTATTCCATGGAATAAGCCTATCCATTTAAAAACTACAAGGTATATCCCTTCTAAAATTTATTCCACAATCAAAATCCCATAGAGCCTAAAGGAGGAAGAACTAAAGAAGAAAAATGAGAAAATGGCTATAGCTATTTTCTTGTTAATTTTGCATATTTCCTCCTACAATGGATGAATAACATTTATTCACCTTACCAATAAATATGATAAGGCACAGTACTAAAACCAAATATCATATGTGGCGGAAATAGAGATTGTTGGCCTTTAAACCCCATCTTGGTTCTACACTAGACTTTACAGGCTTTTCTATGATATTAAACATTGTTTGAAGAGTTTAATTTCCTTGCAATCTAGATGGATGCGGTTTATTACATTGTATTCCAACCACTCTTATGAGCTGCATCTATCTTCAGTTGAATAAAATTTACGTGATGCCATAAAATCTAATAAATAGCTCTTCAATACAATTATACATTTATAGGAAATTTTTTCTCAAAAAAATTATAGGACTTTGCTAGGAGAGCCTATTCTATATTATTCTTGATTAAGACAATTGATTGGATTTGAAAATCATAAGTATGGTTTCTTGCTATATACCAAAAAAATGAAAATTATAAGCATACTTAACACAAACCTTGTCCATGTGCATTGTTCCCGCAACGCTAGATCCTCTAATTCCAAGTACATAATAAAATATTAGGCATGTCTCCTGAAGTAAGTTATGGCCTTATTCAATGTAATATATTAATTTACTATTATAATGGAAACTTTTAAGATGTGACTCTATCCCCAAAGTTCCACTCAACATTGGCCCCTTCGGTCTCCTTCAACCTTTTCCTTGTCTCTCCCCAACCCTGCACCACTCTCCCCGCTATTTTTCTATTATAGCAGATACATCGCACCTATTAGACAGTATGCGAAGTAAGCTAGAATTAGAGCACGTTACTACATTCTAGTTGCAATATGGTGGATTCTTTCCGTAATTTTTTCTCTTTCTACCACGCAAAAGAAGAGAGAGAGAGAGAGAGAGAGACTAACATGAACCTAGAGAAAGGGCCGTAAAGGCCATGACGTATAAAAAAAAAATCACGGGAGGCATATCCTTTTGCTGACATTATTATTCCCTTATGGTCTCTCTCAGTTTTTTTTTTTTTTTTTTTTTTTTTTTTTTTTTTTTTTTTTTTTTTTTTTTTTTAAATTAGATATTGCCTCCTCACGGTCATATTAGGTATAGGGTTGAATGGCTCACGGACCCAAGCCACTTTATGAGCAAGGCTTTTCCATTGCATATGAGCAAGAGCAAAGCATACTCGTATTTTGGTACTTTCCACTCATATTTAAGGTCCACTGTTGCAAAAATGAAGAAATAATCAAAGGGATAAAGACTATTATTCCTATTTTATATGAGATTATAAATAATTGAATCTAAGTAGCATTTTCATATGTGGTTTTAATGCGCAGTGCTAGTAATCAATTGTTCATCTAAGGATTAAGCGGGTCTGATTCAATAATGATTTTTGATGCTTCGGTTCTCCTACATATGTTTAGAATATATTATGAGAATAATATTCCAAATTCAGGACTCCATAGTAAATTCTTTTCTTGATGCTTTGGTTACACTACATTGGTATAGAATAACCAGAACAATATTCCAAACTCATTAAGGGCTCCATTGTAAATGCTTGATTCGAATAACCTTGTCATATTATCTGGATTCATATAGTAAACAAAATAAAATAGCCAAAATATTTATCTTAAATATATGGAGAGAGAGCAATGCGTTTTATATTTCCATCAATATGCCAAGCCTAGATGGATCTGGAAGCATAGACATTCAAAAGTTCACATGTAGGCTGGTTGTTTTCTCATTGGGAATTATCTTTCTTTTTTTTTTTTTCCTTTTTTTTTTTTTGAGGGAAAAGGAGGCAAAATAGCTGCCCAAATTTTATTGAAAGCAAATATATTTACAAGATAAAAGGAAGAACAACAGGTGTAAACAGAGAATTATAATATTTCTTGATATGTTTTATGTGCTCAAGTCTAGGGTTACAAACGAGTCGAGCTGTTCATGAGTTACTCAAGCTTGACTCGAGTTCAAGCTCGACTTGACTTGATTATTATCGAGTTTGAGTCGAACTCGAATAGCAGAATACTTGACTCAAAAGCTCGCAAACTTACTCGAATATATATATAATATTAATTTTATTTATAATATATATATTAATAATAAAATAAGGTTCGATTTCGAGCTTAAACTCGAGCTCTAGTATTACTCGATTCATATTCGAGTCGAGTCGAGTCAATCTCGAGCTTTGCCTATTTTTCATTGAATTGAATTCGAGCTTGCGATGTTAAGGCTCGGTCGAGCTCAGCTGAATTTCGAGCCCGAATATTTTGAGTCGAGTCGAGCTCAAGCTTTCAATTAATCGACTCGACTTGGCTCGATTGCACCCCTACTCAAGTCAACGTAAACTTATGCTGCGATTCTTTGTATAATGTATATTCCCTCTTTGTCCTTAAGCTTTATTTCCATTTTAATGTGATCTGACATTCTATATTCATCTTAATGACCATCTCGTTGACTCGTTTTAGTTATATCAATGCCAATGCAATTAGATTGGAAAGTAAAAGGTGTATCCTAACTCGTCCTTTTCCAGTAATGAAAAGTGGTGGGTGCAATGTGATCAAGAGGGCTATGGCTAATAGATAATAGTTTACTATTTTTAAGAGTGTTATTTCATATAATCCCAATACTTCGATGCACTCTTAGTCCTGTAGATTACTTATATTGCTTCACATAGTCCTAACATTGGCTTCTTGCAAATGTAATTGAAATTTCTCACTACTTACACCAAGATTAGATTTCAGGATGGACAAGAAACTGCACCACATATTAGTGTTTAGACAATTTTCCTTCATGAATTCATGTATTTCTCTAGGTATTCCCTTTTTCCTAAATATTGTAAGCATTGTGCATGTTGATTGACTGCACCTATTGTGTTCATAATTGGTTCATGTCCTCTTCACACTTTGCACCTTGAGAAAAGTCAACAGGAAGATGGCATACTTTAAGTTGTGAGGAAATTGTTTTCGTCATTGCAACTCATTGCATATTCTTCAAACCATTTTACAATATTTTGCTTGGGCCACTCTCAATTTTGCAAAGGAAAAAAAAAGCCTTGATCTATAAGTGAAACTTTTCTATTTAGACCATAAAATCCTTCAGGAGAAGCAAAAAATTGCATGCAGTGACTCTGTAACAAATGCTCGTTCTTTTATCTTCATATCAGACCTTCCAATATTTTAACATAGTAGGCTAGGATATGCCGACAGCATAAGTATAATCAATAAATTAATATATTAAGCATATCACCAAGCATAGAACCAAAACTGGGAATGCTGACAACATACATTAGAATCATGCTTAAATACGATAGTGGTAGAGGATATGCTTTCTTATAGTTTTATAGATCACCATATTATGTATCACTATGCTTTACTAAGTCAGTCTTATGTTTGTAAGCTTCTAGGAAAACATAACATAAAAGGATATGGTTGGATAAGCACATCTCATATGACTAACACTAGCTAATTAAATCAGACAGATATCCAAAAGAATTTGGCATGTCAGATAACATCATATGAACCAGGAGGTCTACACATTGGTAGGAAACTTACAGAAATTATTTTTTTCACCTATCTTATTTAAGACGTTACAGTGACCCATACAGAGTTTATGCCATTGGGATTTGCCCCTTCTTTGTTGCTACAAAATATTTTTCACCATGTCTTAATTAAGTATTAGTGGCTTGGAACTATATATTAATCATAATTTTTTACAAGAAGTTAAACATAACATGCTTCAATCAAGAATTCAAAGCCTACATCATAGATAAATAAGGAATAATTGTCTGGATTACTAATATTCAGATGGAAGTCCCAAATGCATCATCTCATTGACCTGAGGCTTATTGATGGAGGTAAATCTTGCTTTATTGAACTCTAACATTGCACATGTTATATATAGATCCATCTGCATTAGTTCAAGAGACCTTTTCTAGTGTTATATGGTTATGGGAAAAGTTTGATAAATGAACTCAGAAAAGGGAAATGGTTTGATAAGGTGATTTTATTTGATGATGCTTAAGTCAAATCAGCAAGTCAAATATATATGTCCGTACAAAGTATAAAAATAATGGAGTGCAATAACATTACTTTATCCATACAAATCATATATCAATTTTGGTAGCACACATCGAATTCGTCATAATTTTTTTTTTTTTTTTTTTTTTGAGTAAAAGCAAATAAGCACCTCTAATGTAAGATGTTTGGCATGAGTAATAGATCGAAACATTAAAATTGCTTCAAATACATTAAAAAAATACTACATATCTCAGTAAACACCCCAACCACCACGGTTGAATTTCTATAAGAAATATTTGTTGTTTTAGAAAAACAAAAGCATGGAATAATTACTAATGACATAATTCAATTATTAAACCCACAACCGCTTTAACCTGAATTAGTTAACAAATCAGCCAAACTAAACTCTCATGTGACAAGACTTCACAATCAAAAAATAACCTTCTCCAATCTCTACCCTTCTTTCTTGACTTCAAAGCACAGGTGTCCCAGACGAAACAACTATGACTAGAATCCAAGCAGGAATTCCCTCTTTTTGGTATATTATAATATTATGTCATCAAATGTTAGTTAGCATCCATAGAGCAGACCAATCAAACATGACACCCATAATCTAAAGCTTCCAAAGCCTTTGTGTGATCCAAGTCTTCTTCCAACCTCTCTCCATTCCGGAAATGCCCCTCCATTTATGTTCCCTACTGACCTTCCTTTCCAACTTGTTCATCAGGGTGCCCATTGCACGTGGGCCGAAACCTCGGTTTCCCTTGCAAGGATTGAAAAGTAAAGCTATCCACATGAGCCGAAAGCCTCCCCTCACCGTAAACTAATGCTTCACGACACCAGATGCACCAAATCCAAGCAAATGAGAATTATTGGCCTATATTTTATGCTTCCATGAGTCCGTCCTACTTAAGGATCACTAAACTGTCATAAAGAGTGGTTAATAACTCTGTCTAGTTGTTAGCACATCATGGATTTCCACAATCCAAGTAATAAAACTTGTGTTAAGAACCTTCTAAGTTGCCAGAGAGAGAGAGAGAGAGAGAGAGAGAGAGAGAGGGAGGAGGGAGGGAGGGAGGTAGAGGGCTCCACCCGTCTGTCCACTGATAGCTGACACTGTGTGGAAGCATATATTTCTGGTCCCAAGCTGATATCTTTGTTAATTTGGCAAAAGATAGAGGACAATGGCAGCAGTACTGAGTATTGACTTTGTTGCTCTTTTAGGTGGGGGAGACCATGTGAAGGGAAGAGAAGGAACAAAAAGCACTTACTAGGGAACTCCTTTACTGGGGAACTCCTTAAAAATTTCAGTAGCCTGTAATCAAATTCAAGTCCAAATCAATATATGTTTTTTTTTTTTTTTTGGCTGCAAACTCCAAGTCATGATTTTTAATATAAAACTTCGTAAGTCTCATTCCTTACTGAAACTAGGCAATAACAAAACTATGCATTAGCTGGCAATAAGAAGGAAGGTGCATTAAAAAGGTAATCAAACACAAAAGAAAGAAAAAAAAAATGATGGAAACTTCGCTTTGAAGATCCAAAGAGAGATCAAAAGGCATCCATTACACCAAAACTTCCTCTATGCACAGACTATTTCCGCAGGCAGGCTGACCACCCACAACACGGAATCAAAACCCAGAAGAAAGCAACATGAAATAAAAAAATAAAATGCCAGCCAGTAAATAACGAAACAAAAGTGTGATCACCCAGGACGCAATTACACTATGAAATCCCTCCAAAAGGATAGGTAATGTACCCAGATAAGGAAAAGGACCGAATGCATACCAAAAACATAAGCCCAGAAGCAAAAAACTATTCTTCAATATGTGCTGATAAGAGGAATGAGATCTTTTATTTATGAGTATGAGAACAAGGAGTACTAGAGAGAGAGTTCTCTTCTGATTTATTTCTCCCTGCTTTGGCTGCTGCCCGTGACTGCCACTGCTGCACCATTCCTTTTCTGTGCCTTGGTAAGCAATGCTGCACCGTTCTTCACCATTTGCTGCTGCTGCTTCTTTGCTGCGTCTTCCTTTGTTTTTTCGCTCTCTCTCTCTCTCTCTCTCTATCTCTGTTTATCTCTATCAACTTTTCCAGCCAAGTGTATCTCTCTTTACTTCGATTGCAGAAAGGCCCTGCCACCAGATCCACCCGTATAAAAATTTCAATCGTCAGCTTATGAATTCAACACTGCTCCACCTAATAAAGCCAAGACTCCTGTACCACAAGAACTGAATGGTTTATGTGAAAGAGGGTGAGGGAATGATGGCCTTTCCGCACCATGGCAGTCTTTGAATCCATATATAGAGCGCATTCATGTACTTCCCTACTACAACTCCCCACTCGAATGCATCAAAAATCGCCTACTCGTGCTTTGCCCAAGATGTAGTTTAGAACTTCATACTGCCTTAGGATTTTGTCCTTTCTTTTAACTCGATACAAAGAGTGGGGTAAACACGAAAAACGAATGGATATTAGAGAGAGTGATAAAGTGTTTATACCTTTGAAGAAGGAGAATACTCTAGCATTCGCCAGGAGTGGAGGAGGGAAGACCAGAAGAATTGCCTAAAAGTTGAAGTACAATAACCTTCTTTCTAAATTAGCTGAGATTTGAATTCTTTCTTCAAGACGATGGACCGATGCCTCTCCTCCCCTCATCATTCCCAGCTCTTTGGTGCTGCGGTTGCGCCTGTTGATGCTGCTGTGGCTGTTCGGCATACTGCTGAGGCGGCGGCTGCTGCTGGACTAGAAACGGAGTCTCAATTGGCTGCGGCGAAACCAGCGCCAGCACCGATGGCTGCCCGGCGGCCACTGCTACCGTCGCACCACCACCGACCATCTGATTAAAACCTCGGCCATCGGTGTACGCAGCGCCGAACCTTGCGAACTCTTGCTGCTGCTGCTCGTAGCTTCTCAGCATCTCTTGCTCTCGAACGGCGGCCACCGCCACGGCCATCTGCTGCGCCTCCGCCATCTGCTGCTGCTGTTGCTCCCTCATCAGCATCTGCGCGTGGTGCGGCGATGCGGCGGTACCTGCGCCGGCAGCCAAACCAAGCCCCATCCCGATCCCCATTCCCGGAACCCCGAAGGGCGGCGCCGACGATGGTGAAGCCCCCTGGAGGTGGTGATACTGGTGATGGTGGTGGGGACCGCCGACAAGAGCGGCCTGGTGGTGGGGATGGTGACCGCCGTGGGGAAAGAATGAGCCGAGGGCGGCCGGGCCAATGTAGGCGGAGAGCTCCTTTTTAGCATTGTAGAGGTCGTGCTGGACCTGCTTGAGCTTGTGCTGGAGTAGGGAGATGTAGCCAACACAGCCATAAACTGGGTCGCGCAACCGTGCCTCGGCTTCGTAAGCAAGCGAATTCACGGCATCTTCTCTTTGCGCCGGCGAGAGCTCGTTCAAGAGCTTGGCGACGTTGCTCGCTCCGAAGACCCGGTGCACGTTGGCGAACTTCTGCGGCTGGTCCGGTGGGAAGTAGGGCGCAAAGACGCATCCCTGCGTGCACTTGCGCCGCAGGAACTTGCACGCCGCGCACGGCGAGTTCGACGACGACATCGCCTACCCTCCTCCTCTACCTCCAAATTTTTTCCTAAATAGGAAAAAAAGCACCAAATCTCAATCCTAAATAACATTAAATTAGGTTTCTAGAGTGAGGGCATTAGGCCTGTGTGGTTTGTTATTGGTGGGGAAGAAAACAAAAGAAGAAGAACAAGAATTCCACGAAAAAGATGCATGGAAGTCGGCGGGCGGCCAGGCTAGAGAGGTGGATAGGGCTAGGGTTAGGGTTTCCTTTTATCATGCCCAGCGCCCGTCTTGCCTATCCGTTCCAGGATCTATACCTAATTTGAGAAGGCCGGGGCATCTGATTACTTACCTGTAAGAAGAAAAGCCGGTCTTCCCTTCGACTCCACGACACCTCTCTCTTCTCCTCCTCGTTGCGACGTCCTTCTGGTCTCCGGCTGGAAGCCAAATGGGAAGTTAGAATCTAAGATCAAACAACATAGGATTAGATCCTAACGCTACCTCCTCTCCCTTCCCTTCTACCAGCCTGAAAGCTTTAAATTTTTCTTAAAAAAACGAGCGGAAAATCGTTCTAATAAAGACCTCGACGAAGGAGATCTCTCGAACGATTTCGACCGGCGGCGTCTTCAGAGAAGACGGCGATGAGTGAAAGACACAGGAAAAAAAATAAAAGAAAGAAAGAAACGAGAGAGAGCGATCTGCTATTGGTTTTGATATACCGAGATTTCTGCAACTAAAAGAATTGTTTCCAATTTCCTCTTTTGAATTATAAATTAGAGGTAGCAAAACCAAGAAAGAAAGATGAGAGAAGAAAGAAAAAGGAATAAGAAACTAGTAAGGAAAAAAATAAAGAAGGTAGACCTGGGCCGCTCTGAGATCGAAACCGCTTTGATCGGATGGATTTCCGCCTGTTTGCAAGGAGAGGGGGTTTCAGATCCCAACAGAAGTGGAGAGAAGAATATGAGCAACAAAAAATATAATAAATACAACAAAAGTTTTTTAAACAAAGACGAGAACGCGAGAAGAGAAGAAGAAGAGAGATGGAATGAGGAGAGAATTGTGGGAGGGGTTTCCTTTATTTATTTATTTTTTTTGTTTCTCCATGGCGTCGACGTCATCCATTATATACACTCGGTATTTGGTAATAAATAATGAAGGAGATTATGTATCATAACGACGATTATAATTTAAACAAGGAAAGAGGGGGAGAAGTGGTGTCCATGATCCGATGTGCCCCCGGGCCGTCCAGATGGGGCCTCGGGTCGCTAGCCGTCCGATCGAGGCCCGGTCGACGCGTGGTCTTGTGATCTGTGAGCCCTCCGGCGGTTTCCGGGTCCTTCCTCGGGGACCATCAGGTTGAATGAACGGTTAGCGATCACGTTTTAAAGAAAGCCGCTTAGGTTCTTGGTGCAATTTGAGATTTTTTTTTTTTAAATTTTCTTTTAATGGAGTAATTTCTAAATTTGGTAGGATTAAAGAGAGTTTCACCGATTGGTCCCGATCGAGCTTCATGACAAGTCCTTTTCTGCATGAAGAGGAGTACTACACCGGCCTATGGGTGCATGTAAAAGTTTCTGCCATCTCTGGTGTAATTTTGCATGAAGGGGATCAATAAATTGAGATACACATCTATCACGTATGCTGTAACTCTACGTGAAGAAGGAACCATAAATCTATGGACATGTGAGTTTTTCTGCATGAAGGGTGCTAAACCTATTTATGCGATTGTTCTATAATTCTGCATGAAGAAGGATAATGAACCTATAGGAGTGTAGTGGTGTAATTGTGCAAAAAAAGGAGTGCTTGACCTATCTACATGTTCAAGATTTCTATGGATTATTCAATAGTTCTGCATGAAAAGGAATATATATTTGACCTATAAACATGAGTAAGTTTCTATGGTCGATGTGTTATATATCTTTAAGGAGTTGGAAACCTCTACGCATGTGTAAGTTTCTATTGCTCATAGATGACATGAGTCACAAACTACCATCACAGATTCAAACTCTATCGATCTGGGCTTTATGTGCAGCTCATCTCGCTGCTCTCCATGCATGCACATGGATGCACGAACCTAGATGCAAGAGAAGATATTGATTATGAACATTTTAGGGTAAAACTTCCGGCATCAAGGCAAACTCTTCGCACGTGCGAGTGTTGAAAAGCTAAATTTTTGTTAAGATCAACATAAATATTTTTACGCAAGCTTTGGTATTTTTTGGGTTTTACCAATATATCAGAGGGTTCTCATCGATTTGTCCCTTTTATTCCTCATGATGGGAAATGACCTACTGAGATGAGAAGAATAGATAACCCGTCGGCACGTGTTGCTTTTTTTGTCGCCAACAAGTGACATGAGCCGCACCTAATCCCCTGCATCCTTCCTGGCCCACAACTGTGTCAGAAATATACAACGAACGGTCTCAAACATAAAAGCGTGTATATGAGTGCCCCTTTCCATGTACTCCCGGTAACATGGAATGTAACGCACCACAACAATTGGCTTAGAGGTGTTTTATACGTACACACGTACACTGCTTTTCTTTGTTCGCTTATTCAAGTGAAGCTTAATGCACATGGTAACGTTTAAAATAATTGACCGTAATGGTACTAGCCAAAATTTCGGTGTGTTTTTGCTGTTGCATATTTAAATACTGGTCTTTTTTTTTTTTTTTCCTAATAAAATAGAGGAATCACGCTAGTCTAATATAAATATATTTAATAAAATTAAAAAAATAAAATATCATAAAAAATAGAATTGATTGGTCAAGTTTTAGATTATTTGCATTATTATGGTTTTAAATTTTTTAAATTTAAAGCTTTTTCAAATAATATTGGTCAACATATATTGGACTTAACACGCCTGTTGATTTCACTGACATATGGCATTATTCTGCAAGAAGAGTGGTTAATCTACTAGTGTAATTACCTGTCAAGATTTGTATTGCCCATACGTGCCATGAGTGTACCCCACCGTCGTTAATGCATGCTCCTCTTATGTTTTGTACCAGGCCTGCATCTAGGAATGGAGCTTGCAGCTCATGGCATGCATAGGTGACATGAACATAGACATCAGAGAGAATATCGATAAGGACAATTTTTGAGTTCTTGGTTCCTCATAATTGTCGATAATGTTTGGTCCTTGTCTTTGTATGGTCTTACCAATTGATCCCTGAACATTGGCACTTGCATAATGAGGAGATCATTCAAAGATCATGAAGACACTGCAAAAATGCAGAAAGAATTAGGATCCAATAATATTAGCTTGCACCTTTTGCTGATACAGTGGCTGCATTAGTTTGGCCCAAGTTCCTAATTTACTTTGTTCATATCACAAATCTTATCTTGCCAATTAATTTAGTTAATTTATTGCAACATTTCAATCTAGTATCTGGTAGATGATCTTGGGAGGGGTTCAAAGGACTGTTCGTAAGACTCTTAGACTCTTCACCTTCAAAAATAACTAAAAAATAACCCTTTTTTTTTTTAAAAAAAAGAAAGAGTTAACGAAATATGATTTCCATTATCGGATGATTTAAGAGCATAAATTAATACAACGGCCCCCCATTATATTAATGATTTGTCTATGTTTGATTCGGAATTCAAATATTTGTCAAAGGATTATACTTCCTATTTTTTTCCATAACATCCAACCTTGATGATCTTAATGGTCTAATATCAGAAATTCGAGATTCCTTTTATGATTGACTGAATAAATTTTAACCAATTATATGGTAATAAAAAGGAATTGAGAGCCTTATGGAACTAGTCATTGGCATGGAGAGATTATGGAATATTTTGTGAAAGCAATTTTAGAAAGATGTTTGGCATCCGAAAAAGTTAATTTAAGTTTCCAATGATTGGTTTGTATATAAAAAAAAAAAAGTTTCCAATGATTGGTGAGAATAAAATGGCATCTTCAGTCGTATTTTTTAAGGACAAAAGACTCATTCAACTAATCTCCAAATAGGTCGCAAATATATCGCCTGGGATAAGAAAGAAAGAGTAACTGTTTAGTTAATAATAGAGTCAAACACCTCAAAACTATTTGTTAAGATTTATCGATACCAGATGTTGTACAAGATCGGCCTGGCTTTGGTTATTTTGATTTTTCCATTTGGCATGCAATGAGAACCTTTTGCTAAATAAGTTTTCAAGGCAAACACGACATTATTGTTATGTTCTCTAACCATAAAAGCCGTAATTAATTTGAGCACTATAATTACCTTGGTTCAAATTGGAGAGCACATTTTAAGCATATTTTAATGGGTGTGACCGCTGAGGCAAGCAAAAGTTCCAAGAGCTGAGAAGATCTTCAATCTCCATTCATGACTACTTCAAGAAAAAATTAAGGAATTTATGACTCATTATGATTTAAGTTTCAAAAACAAGTTAAGGATTGTAATATGTGGGAAAAAGAAATTGGGTGCATATTTGAGCATTGTCATTTTACCTTCTAGCTCTTCATTTAGCACAAGGTTAATGTAGGCAAAGCAGCAAAGATATCTCCTCTATTTTTAATGAGAAAGATGCCTCCTTATTTTACCAATCTGATGGTCTTTTAGCTAGTGACAACGGAAGAATAAAACACTTGATGTGACATATGATTTTTTAAAAAAAGAAATTTAGAAGTAAATCACCGTTTTCATGAGTAAGATTTTTGTTTATCCTATATAATCAAAAGCTATCATTTTCATGGCTGTTGAAGAAGTCTTCAATCACGTTTGTACATATGTAGAAGTCTTCAATCATATATAAAATCTATGAACATATGTGGAATATCTAACAACAAATTGCAACATCAACTCGTACTAATTAAAACCTTGTGACAGTCCTCTTTGACCAATATTCTGCCCTATATAATTGCAAAATATATTTATTATTCAATTCGTCAAAAGACCAACCCAGTTTTAAGAGAAGATTTCGGCTGCAAACAATACTTCCACGGTGTGCAAGGAACATGATGTTCTATGACATTTTGGTCCATTTGTGTTGGAGAGTTGTATATTTAATTATTATAATAATAAGTTTACGTATGATGATGCACTGTTGACCTAAGAATATATATGTTGAACAATTGAAGTTAAAGCATGAGGTCTATTAAATATGGAAGCTGGGGTGAGAAGCTTGGAAGCTTGAAAAGCCTCTTATGTTAGCTCTTGCAAGCAAGCAATATTCAATGCAGAAGAGTCATAACGGGTATGATTAATAGCTCTCGTAACTTGATTTCACCGTTTGCAATGGACCAGGTTGTTTTTATAGTATCGTAATTATTTAAAAAAAAGAAAAGAAAAAAAAAGTTACAAGTTTTTTTTTTTAAAAAAGTATACGATGTTGTTGCACATCTGGTGTAAATTTGGTATGTTTAGGACGCATACAGCCATGAAAGAAAAGGAATAAGACGCAAACATATTTAAGAAGTATGAGGCCTGAGATGCATTAAGAAAAAAAGGGACGATACCTATGTTGTGCCTAAGAGACTTCACATATTTTTTGAACTCATTACACTATCAGAGACCTTACATCGTCAATTGAAGGTAGAGCTTATCAGGTTTGCAATAAAGTTAGTAAATTAAAGAATATGACATCTTCATTCCTATAATTTTATTTTTTCAGACAATGTCACCACGAAGAGCTTTAGCCAACCACCTTAGCATTACTTGAAATACTTGAAATATAGATCTGATGAGAGGAGCACGTGGACTCTATTTCAATTTTATTTTTTATTTTTTATTTTTTATAAGAAACCTAGTATATGTATGTGGATGCTGGTTGGTTGATAAGATAGTGGTTTTATTACTACTAAAGAAAAGGACTACAGCAGCGGTTCGAAACTACTGTCATAGTCAAAAAAAATCGCTGTCATAATCTATGGCAATAGTTATTTAACCACTACTACTATCGTTGTCACTGTAGGTCTAAGGCAATCGCTGCTATAATTAAAACTATGGCAGCAATTTAAGAACCGCTGCTACAGAGTCAATAGCAGCAGTTTTATAACTATTGCCATAAATTATGCTAGCAATTGGCACGTATCTATGACAGCGGTTGGCACGACAACGACAGCGATTTTCAACCGCTGCCATAGGCCTTCGAAAGCCAAAAAATAAATAAATTTGCTATTTTTTACCTTTTTTTACCTGATAGACATAGTTTAATATATAATTACTCAAATTAAAACTTAAAAGAATCAAAAATTTTAGATAAAACTCAATAATAATGCAGAAATATATCTCAAATACTCAAATTATATTACTGATTAAATTATATTATAATATTTTTTAAATAAAAATAAAATATATCAAAAATCTATTAAATCAAAATCATTCTCTCCAAGCATGTCGTCATCACTGAGAGAGACTGAAGCAGGATCGAAAGGGGCTGTAATAGAAGTTGGAGGGGCTGAGCTGGAGGAGCTGGAATGCTAGCCAACATGTTCCAAATGCTCGAAAAATCAGCTTCAAGATGAGCGAAGAGTTGTGACACCATAATGGACATGACACTCTGTAGCTGGTTTAAGATGCACTCTCCTCAACCTGAGTGCATGTTTCTGAGCCTAAGCTGCCTGCATCAAAGCCTCATTAAGCTGCTCTCGACTGATGACCCCATAAACATATGAGGAGACGCTCATCTAAGATCAGTAGCTCATCGACGTATGTCCGAGCCTGCAATGAATCTTCTCAGAGTGCTTGAGTTCTAAGATCTAAGATAGATGGTCATGGGGGCCAGAGGTGTCCAAGCCCTCCCTCGTAAGCACGTCTAACTGCTCTTATAATTGTCAATTCAAATAAATCTTATAAGAAATTCTATAATAGTAATCATACTAATCATACTCCAGTTATTACTTATAAAATCTTTTCAATCATGGCGTTCATCGGCCTATCTTTCTTGTTCAAATGATTTGATTGGAAGATGTCACTATGGTTGGACATCACTCCATCTCTTGTTAGCTATAATAATTAATCAGCTTGTTAGAAAGATGCAAAATAATAATTCAATAACTTGTAAACTAAAGGATTAGAATTCATTATCTCTTTATGCACACGACTAACTAAACTCATGATCGAAAGTGTGCATGTACTCCTGAGCAGTCTGATTCTCCTGGTTCTGATGAAACGCAGTCTAAAAACTATTTAAATCACATAAGTTAAAATTCAATATAATTTATTAGTATAATAAAAAATTCATAAATTATAAATTAAATCTAAAACTCCTGGCTCTTCCAATGCCTGACCATCTCCTTCTACTGATTCGAGGAACAGTCCTAGATCTAAGAAACAAGCTCCTCCTCAGTATCCCTATGGTGCTCTAACCATCCTCTATGGAGCTTAATCTTGTAGTTCTGATACAACTCTCCAATCTTCTATAGTCGGACATTACGAGTCTTCTCATGATCTGAAAAATTGTACCTTCTCTATACAAAGTTATCAGAAGTTAGTTACAAAATTATTCTAATCAAACATAGTATAAACATATCAAATGCATAAATATAATTAAGATACATTTATTCAAATCTTCTTCTATACTCGATCTTTGATACTGGCATCCATCAATCGCCTGTCTATGGGCAGTACGAGAATGATGTTGGACCGCCTCATAAGCATTCCAAAAAAAAATGTATCTCCCATACGGTCTCCTTTATTGGTCTCTCCTCCTGATCGTACTCTACTATGACCAGATGCAAGCGGTTCCACACATGTGGCATGCATGTAGGACCATGAAATATCCTACTAGATGATGCACCTATAATGAAATTATATTATGAATATATAAGAGTGTGTAATAACTATACAAAAAATAAATAAATAATTGACACAATGAAAATCTACTCTCACTAGGATCGTGCAATGTGGATGTCGGTGGAGCTAGATTGGTGGGTGGAATATATACTGGGGATGCATAGGCTACCAACGTAGCTGACGGTGGAGGCTTAGATGTACTGATGGGAGGAGTATGTGTTGCCGAAGCCAAAGCCGATGCGAATGTAAATAAAGTATGCACCGACAGTGGCTCAGATGCAAAGCTTCGCATAGCCCACCGAAGGATGGGGGTGAAAGCTAGCTAGATGGCATTTCGGTGCAATCATGATCTACAATATTAATGAACATTAATAAATATAATATATTGAATAATAGAAATTACATTAATTCTATAATCTAGAATCCGACGGCACGATCTAGAACTCATGGGCATGATCTAGAATCTATCGGGAGGACCTAGAACTCGTAGGCACGTACGGCCTAGAATCCACTGGCCTGCCTTTTTTTTTGTTGGACCCCTTCCTCCCTCCTCGCCCCAACCACAACCCCTCTACCCCCCACTCGCCTCTCCCTCTCGATCCCCCAGCCCTCCTCACCACGACGCCACCCCTTCGACCCCCGCCCAATCGCCTCTCCATCTCGATCTCTCGATGCCCCGCTCCACTCGCCTCCCATCTCCCATGCCTCCCTACTCTATCACCAGTGCCTTAAACCCCCCTCCCCGCTCGCCTCTTCCTCTCGGTCCCCCTCCCTCCCCGCCATAATGCCAACCCTCCCTCGCCCGATCGCCTCTCCCTCTCAGTCCTCGGTGCCCCACTCTGCTGGCCCCCCATCCCCCGCCCCTCCCGCTCGCCCTCCATCACCCACCTCTTTCCGCTCGGTCCCTCATCTCGATCACCCACCTTCATTTACTGATTTTTTTTTGATTTTTGGCCGATTAGCTTGTTTAACCCGTAGCCCATAGCGGGTCATTTAGTATAATATTATTATAAATATTTATAATATTATAAATATTATAAATGATTATAAATATTATTATAAAATTAAATAAATATTATACTTATTGTGGGGAGGAGGTCACATAAGATTGCGAGGGTTGCCGATGACGATGCTAGAGGGAGGGCTGGCGGTGGTGGGGTAGGCTGGCGGCGGTGCTAGAGGGAAGGGCTCGACCAAAGGAGGCTGGGGCCACAGGGGTCAGAGTCGATGGTTGGGTAGGTCCACGACAGTGCTAGAGGGAAGGGGGTGGCGAGGGATGGGGCCAAGGGAGGTGAGGCCAATAAGAATGGGATCAGGGTCGAGGGAGGTGAGGCTGGGGCTGAGGGGGCCGGAGCCAGCAGCAGGGCAGGCTCGCGATGGGGTTAAGGGAGGTGAGGCCGATGGGGATGGGGTTGGGGCCGATGAGGACAAGGGAGGCAACAGTGCTAAAGGGAGGTGGGGCCGATGGTGGAGGTGCAAGAGGGAGGGGGCGGGTGGTGGGTAGGCTCGCGACAGGATGGGTAGCAGAGAGGAGAGAGAAAAAGAGAGAGAGAGAGGACTGTGATCGAGTGTGCAAAGTAAATTAATCGAGAAAAAAATTTAGAAAGCTATGGCAGCAGTTTAAAAATCACTGTAATAGATATATAGAAGTGGTTATTTTCTAACCGCTGCTATAGAGCCTACATATAATTTTTTTTATATTTTCTCTGAATATAATTTAATTTTAAAATTTAAAGTTAATTTTTATTATTCATTATCTAAATAATTATTGTTAGAGTGTCATCATAAAAGATCTCCTCGATTCGATAGCTCTAGCTACATCGATCATATCGACGGTCATGAACAACCGCTTAATGATTTTATAGATAATGACCACTGATGGATCTAAAAACTTATAGCGATAATCTTGATAATATTTATAGCATATTATTAAAATTTTATTTTAATCGGACATCATTATTATGGTTAATTTAATATGAAATGATTTTGACTGTTAAATAAAAAATAAGTGATCAAAAAACTAATCGACATCAGATTATAAGATAATTTTTTAGATAATTAATTTTTACTATTATTTTAGATAATTAATTTTTATTATTATTTTAATTATTTATATAGTGGTGATTATAAAATTCAAACTAAATCTATATGAACTATCCAAGTTAAACATATCTTACAAAAGCACAATAATAATTATAAAAGACTTTTAAGAATGAGTATCAAGAGATATATAGTTTTAGATCATTTATATATACGCAATTTGAATTTTATGATCACTACTGTACAAACGATCAAAGTAGTACCAAAGATCATTTATCTAAAAAATTATCTTATAATTGGACGTCATTTGGTCTTCTGATCATTCTTTTTTATTTAACGATCGAAATTATTTTATACTAGATTGACCATGATAATGATGTCTGATTAAAATAAAATTTTGATAGTGTCCTACAAATATCACTGAGATTATCGTTGCAAGTTTTCAGATCAATCGGTAGTCTTTATCTATTAGATCATCATATGGTCATCCGTAGCCATTGATTGATCGATATAGCTAGGACTATCGGATCAAGGCTATCTTTTATGATGACACTCTAACGATAATTATTTAGATAATGAATGATGAAGATGGACTTTAAATTCTAAAAATTATATAATATTTAATAAAAATATGAAAAAGCTATATTATGCATCTATAGCAGCGGTTACACTTAATCGCTATTATAGGTTGTTCTATAATAGTGGTTATTAAAAATTGCTGCCATAAGTCAAATTTATAGCAACGATTATAGATAATTGCTTCCACATATTAAACATATGATAGCGGTTAATCAACCACTAAAATAAATCGAATCGTTGGCAGCAGTTATACCTAACCACTGCCATATATTTCATCTGTGGCAATAGTTTTATATAACCGCGGCTATAGGTCGATCTATGATAGCAGTTAGATGTAACTACCGCCACAAGTCTAATATATGATAGTAGTTATATAAAACCACTGTCTTAGATCTTATAGCAGTAATTTTTGAATCGCTATAATAGTAAGTGCTGCCATAGTCCTGTTCTTTAGTAGTGTGTGAATCTAGTACAAGTTTAATGATTCAAGGATTTGATGTCAATAGATTAATTTGATTATTACAAGTCCTCTATCATAAAGCCTTTTTTATTTTTTTCTTAAATATATTTGGATAAATCTCACAACATGGTTGGAGGGCTTTTATTCTTCATGGGCCACATGGATTGGATATAAACTAGACGAAGCACCTATCCCCCATCCATATGGAATCCTGTGTGAGCAATTTTATGCCATAAGCGTCCAACAAAATACACGAACACACAAACTCCCGCCAACCACCCATGTAGGATAAGCATTTATACATCGGATTCTATATAGGCGGCAAATAAACTTGACTGCCAAAGCGCAAGAGTGACATGTCGGCATAAAGAAACAAAATTATATATTATCTCAAGGACCCACCCATATTAATTTGATGTTGCTATCTTGTGTCTAAATGTCGGGAAATCTATCACTTTTTGCCTCAAGAAAAAATAAAAATAAATCATACTATCAATTTAAATTGAAAGACATCAATGATCCTGAACTAATAATTCTACATTAAGTTTAATGTCTTCATCTCCTCAATCCACATCTTTGTAACTATATAGTTTTGTATTTGATAAATACATTTTGCTTAATTTAGCTGTTAGCCCAAGGAAAAGTAACAAGAGCATTGGACCATCCAAAAATTAAACTATTTATTGAGACACACAAAAAAATAAAAAAAAATAATTTTGATGAGATGGAAAGATCAGCATGCATCTAGTTTTTCTCTTACATGCATTTAATATGTCCAATGTCATGTAGAATAATTTCTAGTTAGACTATTTTATTTTGAATAAATTATAAAAATTCTTTAACATTAGGTTGAAATTATAGTTACATTCAATAATTTTGAAAACTTATTTTTACATCTTTCATATTTTTGTCAAGCGGCAGTCTAACTAATACAGTTAGATAGTCTGTTAATATTAATTTAGATCTAATTAGTATATCATAATAATTTTTTAAAATAATTAAAATAGTCTCGAATAAAATATAACAAAAGATGGGGAAGAGAGCTTCGTTGCCTGTTTCTGCTGCTCCGTCCTTTCGTGGCATCTTCCTCCAGTCCTGTTGTGGCAATAAGTGGAAAGCCATCGCCGCCCACCTCATCGGCCACACCCCCAAGTGCCTTGGCAAGCCGTGGGAGGTGACAACCAGCTCAAGGCTGCCATCAAAGCCTCCTCTGATTAACCCCACCACCTTAATTGGAACCTCCTCCACCTACAAGCATATTCTCAAAACCTTTGCTGTGAAGCACATCCTCCCACCCCTTCCCATCCTCGTCTCCCCTCCCTCGTCTTATCTAATCCTCTCCTTTTCTCTACCACCACTGCCTCTTCCTCCTATTCCTCGTCGTCCCCATCCCCATCCTTGCCATCACCTCCCTCCGTCAACCTCTTGCTCTCCTGATCAGAGGGATGGCTGCTGCTGCTGCCAGCAATAATGCAGCTATGCATGAAGGTGGAGGGGCGTCGGAGCTGGGTACAGCATTAGAAGGAGGCGGCGTGGTGCACGGCTAAGCAGGCTGGAGCAGGATGGAAACAGAAGGCAAGAAAGAAGCGGGAGAAAGCAAAGGAGGTGAAGGCCAAGATCCGGCACCTCCAGGAGGAGGAGGCCGCTTGGCTCGACAGGTACGAGAAGGACTAGAGGGAGCTGGTTTTGGTGGTTCGGGGGGAGGCCGAAGCTGAGGAGGTCGAGGTTGCGGAGGCGTGGACCGCTAGCCATGCCAAGCTTGCAGGCTCGGTGGAAAAGATGATGCTTGGTGGTGCTGGTAGGTGCCGTTTCTGTTTGCTGGTGGCCAGGGATTTCGCACACCATTGTGGCCAAATCTCCTCCCCCAGCCACCTTGCAAGCCTTGTGGACCCCGTCCCTCCTCCTCTACATCAATTACCAATTTCTTTCCTATTTTTAGATATATATATATCAATTAATCTCCGATGCTAATCCTATCTCTTTGGTTCTAAGAAAGAGGCATCGTTGTCCATCATCCTTTCCACCATCCCCATGCCATGCCATGTGATACGATAAAATGACACGGCCATCCATCCCTGGATTTTTACCCGCTCCCGCAAAGTCTTCTTTGTGGCTGAGTTCTTTTTCTGACCAGTTAACTCTTTCACTCCCATCCTATTTCTTTCTTCCAAGCTTATTCCAAACCCAACGCTTTTCCCAATCCTCCTCCTCCTTAGCTCCAGAAGATAAAAAATCTCTCCTATATTGCCACTTTTTTCCTCTTGCTTCCTCATGCTTTCTCTTCTTCCTCCTCATGCTTTCTGAATTGGGGGCAGCATTGAGGGCGAGGTTGATCTCCTCTGCCAAAGCCTTGGGTTGGTGGTGCTGAGGGAGATTACGATGTTGCCGAACTATCTTCCACTTTCAGTTTGCTTTGTTATAATGAGGAATTATTTGATCAATCTATAGTCCTCTAACTTTTTAAATAACGCTGCTATATATAGATTTTTTAAATTATTGGATGAAAGCACAATAAATATAAATCTTAGAAGAGTTTTTATAATTTATTTATTTATTTATTTTTATGCTAGCTCATGATTTGCTTTAATTTTTTACTTTTTACATATGACAAGCAAGTTCCAGACGGCCATAATATTTTTAAATTTTATAGATAATATTTTTTCAATAAATGCTCGGCCAGGACCATTGGTGATCATAAAAGAAAATTGCTTAGTCACAATCAATCAAGGGTCTATATGGTTGGTACCATAAAATAAAAAAAATATAATGACTTATCTCTCAATGCTATAAGAAATATTAAATTAAATCTATCAACGATCTCAAACAACCATAACTAACATCCAAAAGCCCTTCGTTATAGGGGTCCCAAATCTATTGTCTCAATTTTTTTTCTGTTTTTCATGTTATTTTTGCACTTCTCAAATTATATTCTTGTCATCTCAGTTTTCATAAAAACTTACACAGATCGCTGCCCTCCAACCCCAATCCCGCCCCACGCGCCCGCGCCCCCCACCCCCCCCAAAACCCCATGCATGCATGCATGCATGTATTGTCACTCCATTTCCTCCATCCTAGGTGGAATTAGCTAGTGTAACACATAGGGAATTTATATGCAGAGATTAATTAGGCCGTTCACAAAGCATCATTTGCACACGACCTAAAATGTTAAGGGAAGGAAAAATGCTTCAAGACACTCCATATGTGCACACAAAATATATCTTAGATCCAGCAATACCAACTTGGCCTTCTAAATTAAGCTACCTCGTAATGTATCTGCACCAAATACCACCATTTTCACCAATCACCCTGGACCACAAGCGGCAAAGGGAAGTTCATAGTATTACTCCAAGAGAAATGCATGCATCAGTCCTATCCATTATTTTCCATGGATGAGGAGACATATCAACATCGTCATGTGTGTCATCTAGTAGGAAGGTTAGGGTGGGCGTAAGGCCTATGGACGGTTACAATATAAATGACAGAACGCAAGTCAAGCTGCTATGGCAAGGTCCAGAGCTCACTACCATAAAAAATATATATATTTATAATATAAAAAAAAACATAAATACTAAATTTCTATCATAAATAATTATTTATAATAAAAATTTTATTACTAATAATTAATTGCTAAAAATAGGACCATAGATAATATTTTATGATAAATTAAAAATTTCATCGCTAATAATGCTTTTTTACGATGAAATATTTTTATTGAAAAAAATTATTTTTTATTTTCTAAATTATTTATAATGAAAAATTTTATCGTAAATAAAAAAATTTATGATAAAAAAATATTTTCATCTTAAATAAAATTATTTATGATGGAGATTTTCATCACCAATAATTTAATAAATAAATTTAATATTTTTAAAAAATAAAATAAATTATCTGTAATGAAATTTTTTATTGCAAATATCGTATTTAAGGCAAAATTTTATTTCCATCAAAAATAAATTTATTCATGATGGAATTTTATGTCGCAAATAATTAATAAAAGAAATTATTTTTTTAAAATAAAATAAATTATTCATGATAAAAATTTTTATCATAAATAAAAAATATTAGTGATGAATTTATTTTCATCTCTAATATGGTTATTTGTGATAAAAAGATTTTCATCACAAATAATTTAAATATATATTTTAATTTTTTAAAAAATAAAATACATTACTTGTGTTGAAAAATTTGCATCATAAATATTTCCATCATAAAAAATATTATTTACAATGAACATATTCTATCATAAATAATTTTAAAAACAATTTTTAATTTTTTTAAAAAATAAATTATTTGCAACAGAAATCTTTCATCATAAATAAAGTTATTTATGATGGATATTCCATCGCTAATTAAAATATAATATTTTTTAAAAATAATTTATAAATATATTTTTAATTAATATTTTAAATATTTATATTTATAATCTATAATATTAAAATAAAAAATTTGCACAATAAACCTACAAACAAAATTTACACATCTAAATTTGATCATTTCAATATATTAAAATATAATTATAGAAAAATAAATTTAATAATTATAGGAGATCCAAAATAAAAATAAAAAAAATATAAAAATAAGTTGCTGACCGTCAAACATCAGCATTTGGAGAAGAAGAATAGATGGAGTATGACGGACCGGCTTGCTGCTGTCTCATCAACTCCATCATCTGCTCTATCTGCACTGTTGATCCAAAGATTGATTTTGATGATAACAAAGAGTTTTGAGTATAAGTTATAAAGTCTAACTATGTTTATGAGAATGTATAGTTTCGAAACTTCAAACTCAACATCTTAATGGAGATAAAATCAAGTCAAAAAGGTAAGTCTAGTTTATAAATTATTTGGAGAAGAAAGGATCATAAACTATCTTTGGCACGCATGGCAAAGCACGCAAACTAGGCCAATCCAGTCTGAAACTAAGCCAACCTAGTCTCAGTGAAAATAGAAAATAGAAAACATAGAAAGTAAAATTTTCAAGATCCAGCAGACTGAGCTAATTCAGTTATAAACTGAACTGACCCAGTCTAAAATTAAGCTAGCCCAGTGCCTGTAACGGCTAGTTTTCAAAACTACAGCTTTTTCATCCCACAAGCTTTTCAATAGCTATTTTCTCTTCTCCAATCGCTAGATCACTTTTAGAAGCCTATGTTAGTGTCTTGTAATAGTGAAAAACTTATGAAATATATAAGCAAATACTTGGAGCATTAAAAAATAATTTTTGAAGAGATTATTGTGCATTCTTTGAGAAACCCAAAGAAGTGAGCAGAAAAGAAAAGAGAAGTGATTCTCAGATATTCCTTTGTCCTTCTAACATCCTCACTTTAAGAGAAGCCAGGCCATTACTATAGAAGATCATCTACTACTTTTCTCAAGCATTCAAAGAGAAGAAATCAAGTCAACAAGCCAAGCTCCTAGAATTTATTCTCTTAAGCTTCAAAGAGTTTGTTTTTGTTTTGTTTATTATAATTTTATATTTTATTTCAAGTTTCTTGGGGTGAGAAACTTGAGTTGGTCCAAGCCTTGAGTTGGATGATTGTAGTGATTTGATTGGTAAGCTAAAGTGAAAATCAATTGGATTGATTGTTAGTCTAGAGAAAAATAATCACTTGTGAGATTTTGGTTGGTGATCCAAAAAAAATCAACTGGGTTGATTGTGAGCCCAGAAGATAATCGTGTACGATTTTGGTTGGTGAGCAAGAAAAAATCAACTGAATTTGATTGTGAGCCCAAAAAATAATCGGACTGTAATTCTTGTTGAGAATTATAGTTGAATTTCCAAGAAATATACTTGAAGAGTGGATGTAGGTGCTGAGTTTGGCATCGAACTACTATAAAACGATTATGTTTGTGATTGTGTGCTTTTATTTCATTACTTTTACTCACAGCACATTACATAGCTTATTTGATTTGGTACTTAAATAGATCAATTTACTCACATCTTAAGTTTAAAATTTGAAATACCCAATTCACCCCCCTCTTGGATAGCCATATCTAGACAACAAGTGGTATCAGAGCAGATGCTCTATTATTAGTTATTGACCTAACCGTTAAGAGTTAAAGATCTAGATGACCCAAATGGATTCTTTGTTTAGTGAAGGCTATTCTATTGATGGACCTCCAATGCTTAATGAATCAAATTATAGTTATTGGAAAGCATGCATGCGTATCTTCATACAAGCATACAATTATAACTTATGGAGGATCATAGTTGATGGCTCACACACTCCTAAAGTAAAAGAGCATGACAAAAAAATAATACAATTAAATGCTAAGGCCTTAAATATACTTTATTGTTCATTAGATATAAATGAGTTTAATCTAATTTCTTCTTGTATTTCAACAAAATAAGTTTGGGAGAAATTGAAAATAACTTTTGAGGAAGCTGGTTGAAAAGAAGAACCAAGCTTCTAAGAGGATAATCAAGCTTACCCCAACATATGCCTCATGGCTCATGAGGATGAAAAAAAAAAAAAATGAAGAAATAAAAGAAAAAGAAAGCATTGATTAAAGAGGAGCAAAGTAAAGAAAAGAAAAATGAGAAAGAGAAAGAAAGAATTATAAATCCTTGCCTCATGGCCAATGATGATGAGGTAAACCTTGAAAATTCTTTCAATTTTACTTTTGATGAGTTATTTCAAGCCTTTAATGATCTAATAAATGAATAAAAAAAGATAAGACTGAAAAACAAAGAATTAAAAAAAATTAAACTTTCTTTTAGTTAATGAAAAGAATAATCTTTTAATTAAAAAAGAAGATATTTTAAAAAAAAATAATACTTTGGCTAAGAAAAAAGAAGCACTTCTTAAATCTAAAAAATCTTTAGTTGAAGAAAAGAATAAACTCTTAATTAAAAAAAAATTTCATGAAAGAAAAGAATTCATTTGTTAAAGAAAAAGAAAGTTTTTTAAACTCTGAAAAATCTTTTTTGGAAGAAAATACAAACTTAAGAAAAAAGATTGAAAGATTGAAGCCTATGCATAACAAGTTTACAATTGGCTCTCAAAAGCTTCAATCTATTTTAATCAATTAAAAAGCTATTTTTGATAAAGCTAGAATTTGATATAATCCTTTGAGAAAATAGAAATTTATGAACATCATATTTAGCAAAGCTTCATCTAAAAATCATTCAATTACATGTTTTAAATATGATAAAGTAGGCCACTATACTTTAGAATGTAACACTAAGAGAATTAACTATATTTTAATTAAATAAATTTAGATTCCAAAAGAAATCATGTGCTCTTACCTTAATGGATCCAAGATGACTTGGATACCAAAAATTAACAAATGATTTTATAGGTTCTCCAAGCATCCAATAAAGTGAAAAGAGCAAATTTCTAAGGATGCTTCGAAAATGAAAGTGGATAGATGATGATATTTGATAAAAGCTAAACTTATTTTGACATCATACCACCAATTATTGTTAAATTTATTTTGATGATCCATTAACATGTATGTATATTATGATTCCTCAATTTGAATATTTTTCATGTATTATCAAAAATTTGATAAATTGATAAATTTTGATGATTTCTCAAAGCTTCCAATAATCTTATACTTTGATCTTAGTTGATTTGATTGATTATCATACCACCAATTGGATGTCAAATGACTCAATGTTTATCTTGTTAATTTTGATGATGTTATTATAATTGATTATGATTGAAGATATATTGAATAAAATTAATTTATGAACTTTTATTATTAAAGTTTAAGCATAATTTGAAACATTAACATTTTTGTTCGATAAACTGAACTTCTTAAAGAAATACTTTTAAACTCGATTGGTACCTTGAATTATAGCAAATACTTATAATGTCAAAAAGGGAGAGAGAATTTGGTAAATGAAGAAAATGAATTTAATATATTAAATTACTCAAAATCTTATGATATATTTTTTTTCATAATATGATTTTAATTTGATTATGAGATAGAAAATTGATCAAAAGTAAGCAAGAAATGGAATTAAGAAATATGGCATATAGTAAGGGAGAGCAAATTTTGAATAAAAATTAAACTTAATTGACTATAATATTAAGGAGGAGTTTAATAATTTTGGACTATTCAAGAAGAATTTATTCTGTTGATTTTATTAATCACCTTCTTTTGAGTTATCCTTTTTGATGTTGTCAAAAAGGGGGAGAGTTATTGTTGAGTATATACTTGAGTTTAATTAGAATGAAGTATGTTCTTATTATTTAGTGGTTTTATGCCTTTTAAATATGTAATCTTTTAAAAATTTATTAAATATTATTTGTATATACTCAAAAGTTTTATCATCATCAAAAAGGAGGAGATTGTTGACCCAAAGATTGATTTTGATGATGATAAAGAGTTTTTAGTATAAGTTATAAAGTCTAACTATATTTATGAGAATGTGTAGTTTTGAAACTTCAAACTCGATATCTTAATGAAGATAAAATCAAGTTAAAAAGATAAGTCTAGCTTACAAATTATTTGGAGAAGAAAGATCACAAACTATCTTTGGAACGCATGGCACGCATGGTATGCAAACTAGGCCAATCCAGTTTGAAACTAAGCCGACCTAGTCTCAATAAAAATAGAAGACAGAAAGTATAGAACGTAAAATTTTTAAGACCCAGGGGACTGAGCCGACCCAGCTATAAACTGAGTCAATCCAGTCTGAAACTGAGCCGACCAAGTGCCTGTAATGACTAGTTTTCAGAACTATAGCTTTTTCACCCCACAAGCTTTCCAACGACTATTTTCTCTTCTCCAATGGCTAGAACATTTCTAGAAGCCTATGTTAGAGACTTGTAATAGTGAAAAATCTCTGACATATATAAGACAATACTTGGAGCATTAAAAAATGGTTTTTGGAAAGCTTATTGTGCATTCTTTGAGAAAACCAAAGAAGTGAGCAAAAAAAAAAAAGAGGAGTGGTTCTCAGATATTTCTTTGTCCTTATAACATCCTCACTTTGAGAGAAGCCAGGCCATTGCTATAGAAGATCATCTACTATTTTCCTCAAAGCATTCAAAGAGAAGAAATCAAGCCAACAAGTTAAGCTCCTAGAATTTCTTCTCTTAAGCTTCAAAGAGTTTGTTTTTATTTTGTTTATTGTAATTTTACATTTTATTTCAAGTTTTTTAGGGTAAGAAACTTAGATTGATCCAAGCCTTGAGTTGGATGATTGTAGTGGTTTGATTGATAAGCCAAAATAAAAATCAATCAAGATTGATTGTTAGTCCGAAGAAAAATAATTACTTATGAGATTTTGGTTGGTGATCCGGGGAAAACCAACTAGATGGATTATGAGTCCGAAAAATAATCGTGTATGATTTTGGTTGGTGAGCCAAAAAAAATCAATTGAATTTGATAGTGAGTTTGAAAAATAATCGGATTGTAATTCTTGTTAAGAATTATAGTTGAATTCCCAAGGGGTATACTTGGGGAGTGGATGTAGGTGCTGAGTTTGGCATCGGACCACTATAAAATGATTATGTTTATAATTATATACTTTTATTTAATTACTTTTATTCACTGCACATTACATAGCTTATTTGATTTGATACTTAAATAGATTAATTTACTCACATCTTAAGCTTAAAATTTGAAATACCCAATTTACCCCCCTCTTGGGTAGCCATACCTAGGCAACATGCACCATCCACTCCATAATTTGCACTTGGAACAACTGGTATGAGTTGATGCGTGTAGCCAACTCATCAACTTGTTGTCAATCCTCAGTAATTTATCTCTATATCTCCACTAGTCGGGCATTGTAGGCAGCATGGACATCTGCCCTAGACGAGCATGAGGATTGAAAAGCTTTGATCCCATGTCCTAGCCTCCTAACATAATAAGATCTCGTATCAAGCACCTAATCATAGATCATGTTATCTATAGGTGTGGTTGAGCCCTCAAGGGTGGGTTGGGATCCAATCTCTATCTTACAATTCTGAAAATTAAAGTTATAGCTATTCTAAGTTTGTACTAAAAATCAAATGCTAATAAAAAAAATAGTTGAAAAAGCTTATATAAAGCTCTTAGCTCTCCGTCGTCCACTCTTCTAACCATCATTGGTGGGTCTATTGGTAGATCTCAATCTTATTAGGAAGCTTGCCACTCTCTATATCTCTCTGCAATTGAAGAATAATTAATAAAAAAAATTTAAATAGTTAAAAAGTTAAAATATGCTAAATAGAAATTACTTATCATCTGCTTTATATGGTGAGCGAATGACCTCAAATCCCGACAGTGTGAGATGGTCTGTCTCATCTAATTTACAATATTTTGGGCACATCGATCCTATATAGTTAATAGTCAAATTAGTCAATAACTAGCCAAATTAAAGAATATATGATTTAATTATTAAACTCTAAAATTTTTTTTGGATACTTAACCTGATAAGCCGGATCCTCATACCTACGGTATATGATAGTCTAGTCCTCGATACTGATATTGGTCCTGCACTACAGCATATCAATGGTGATGAATGTGATGCTGATGATCCTTGAAACATGAGTATAGAAGATCATCCACAACTCGCCACATGTTATCATGCTCAAAATCAATAATATCAAATATAGCCTGCCAATAACAAATATTATAAGAATACAGTACTAATTAAATATTTTACTAAATATTATTATACCTGTAAGTGACTATGGAAGATCTCCCTCTAAGCCGATGTAATATGATGTGTTGACCTCCTAAGTGATTTTAATGATGACCAAACATTAAAGCACAAGATTATTGATAAATCTTTTTTAAGTATTCTAAAGATTAGAAGAAAGAGAGCTCTTTGAATAAAATGAGCAAGAAATCAAAAGCAATTCAAATCAAGATCAAAAGAGCATGTTCGGTGACAAATTTCCTTTGAAAATAATCTTGGAGCATTTTTGAGATGTCTCCAAAAATTTTCAAGATGTTTTGTGGTGTTTGGCATGGTGAAACAGAGTTCTGGCATAGTTTCGAGAAATCTCAAGTTGAACTTGAAACATCTTTATCTCAAAAAATAGAAACATCATTTCTGCACTTTAAGACTGAGATGTCTCAAAAAATTTTTGAGAGATCTCGAGTTTGCAGTGAGACATCTCTAATAAAATCGAAAGGTCTCGATCTCAGACGATAAATTTTTTTCAGAAAGCTAATTTTTGAGTATCTAAGAATGAGACGTCTCCTAGTCAAACCAAAAGATCTTGAAATTGAGCAAGACGTCTTGAGACAATCCAAGAGGTCTCGAAATGTGGCGACAACTTTTCAACGGATAGTTTCAAATTTTCTTTTTTCATCTCCAATGACTAGTTCTTACCTCCAACAGTTAGATTTGGCCTATTTCTGTACTCTAATCATTTTAAGCATGGTAGGAATGATCCAGATATAAAAAAAAGAAGCAATATCCCTTGAACATTAAGAAAAAGAGAGAACAAGCAAGAACACATAGTTTTAATAAGAAAATTTCTTCTATCAAAATTTTCTCAAGCATTAAAGCATCTTCAAAAGCAATAACTCCCAACAATTAAGGAGGCAACCAATAAACTGCATTGACAACATCTCAGCATAATTTAAGGAGCATTTTGTGTTATAAAAGTTTCTTTTTCCTCTTTGTGTATTAGGTTTCAGCAAGGGCTGAAACTAGGGGTTTGGATTTTTACATTTCATTTGTTGGTTTGTATTGACTTGACCGAGGATTGTAAAGATTGTGGTTGGTGAATTTAAAAAAAAATCAACTAGATTTGGGATAGTGAGCCCTAAAAAACTATCTGACTATAATCTTGAGAATTATAGTAAAATTTTTAAGAGTCTTGCTTGAAGAATGAACGTAGGTGCTGGAAGTGCACCGAACTACTATAAAAAAATTTTGTTTGTGTGTATGCTTTTCTCCTACTTCTCATAGCTCTCATTACTCACTTATCCAATTCACCCCCCCCTTGGGTTATCTAGCTAGGCAATAATTGGTATTAGAGCCTTAGTTTTCTACTAATTGTTGATCTTTTCAACTAAAAAAAAAGATCATGGCAATCCAACTAAGAGGATCTCTTGCCGAAGGGTAATCCACCAATAGATCACCTCTTTTCAATGGATCCAACTATACCTATTGAAAAGCTCGCATGCGTATTTTCATACAAGTCCTTGATTATAACATATGGAGTGTCATTGTCAATGGACCGCAGACACCAACAATCATTATGGATGGCAAGTCTTCTCCTAAGCTAGAGAAAGATTGGGATGAATCGGATAAAAAACTTGTCCAATTAAATGCCAAGGCAATGAATGTTCTTTATTATGCCCTTGATGCAAATGAGTTTAACCAAATTTTTACGTGCAATTCTGCAAAGAAAATTTAGGATAGACTTGAGGTAATGCATGAAGGGATAAATCAGGTTAAAGAAACTAAGATAAACATGCTAGTTTATTAATATGAACTATTTAAAATGGATCCAACTAAATCTATCACTAGCATGTACACTAAATTTACTGATATTATAAATGGTTTAAAGAGTCTAGAAAAGGTTTATACTAATAGTGAATTAGTGAGAAAGATTCTCAGATTATTACCTAGATCATGGGAAGCTAAAGTGACAGCCATTCAAGAGGCAAAAGATTTGAACATACTACCACTTAAAGAGCTTATCGGATCCTTGATGACTCATAAGTTTGCAATAGGACAACACAATGAACAAGACAACAACAAGAAGAAAACTATTATCCTGAAATTCATGGCAATTGAAGAGGAGGATGATCTATCCACTAGTGATGAAAATGATGAAGACATGGCACTGGTGATCAGAAAGTTCAAAAAATTCATGGGCAGAAGAAAGCAAGGATTCAAGAAAAGAAGCTCGTTCAGAGGAGAACCTAGCAAGAAAAAGAAGAAGAAAAAAGAAAAGGATTAGTCTATTTGCTATGAATGTAAGAAGTCTAGATATTTTAGGGTTGATTGTCCTCAATTGAAGAAAGCACCTAAAAGAACAAAGAAGAAGGATATGATAGCATCTTGGAGTGATAGCAATGAGTCAAGTTTAGAGGAAGAAAACCAAAATGAAATAAACTTATGCTTCATGGCATAAGATGAAGAGCTATCCTTTATACCTTGTTGGTGCAGAATTTGATTGTCGTCGGATCCAGCTGAAGTAGAGGAGGACGAGGTTGCCATCGGTGATCTACAAAATAAAATTTCATCCGGAGCCGGTGGGGGTGGCTCCGGCAGGACCCTCCGACGATCAAGTTAGCTCTTCTGACCAACAGAAATGGAGTACTCTGGAATGAGTTCGATAGAGTTTAAAGGAGGAGAGGAGAGCTTAGAGCTTAGAGCTTAAAGCTTAGAGAAAACATATTTGGAGGATCCTTTTTATAGGCGAAGCTCGTAGCAAATTGATGATGATGGCTGCAGCTGTCAAGTAGCGGGCCGCTCGAGGTCTGGCAGAGTCAGTCCCGCAGGAAGGCACCGTCTACAGTGTCGTTTGCAATAGATTGATGGTGATAGCCATCGCCATTCGATAGCGGGTTGCTGTCGCCTGCAGCGGACTGATGGTGATGGCCGTAGCTATCCGATACTAAGCCACTCAGGATTGAATGGAGGGTTGAAGAGCTTTGGCGTGTACCCATTTTGGAGGAGTTTGAACTTCCGAAGGAAATATGGCTGGAGAGGATCGCCCGAGAGGAACACGAGCTGAAGGAGCCCGGAAGGAGTTCGGTTCTCGTAGGCATCCGTTTGAAGGAGGGATCCTGAAGTCCGATTGAAGGGAATGTTTGGGAGGAGTCTAGCTCCTAAAGAAATTTGATCGAAGGAGATGTCTGGGAGACGTCCGACTGGAGTTCAGCTGCTGAGGAGTTCGATCGCTGAGGAGTTCAGCTGCTGAGGAGTTCAATCGGGGCACGATCGCTGAGGAGTTCGATCGAAGGAGCTCGGCCTCTAAAGAGTTTGGCTGGCTGAAGGAGTTCGGCTAAGGCTCGTCCGCTGAAGCCCTTTTGTGACTATCGATTGTACTAAACTGAGCATCAGACTGGACTTCGATGGAAGTGGGGTTTATCCTCAACAATAGTCCCCCTACTCCTGAGTTTGAAATTTGAAGGGAGTACCAAAATAGGCGACTGTCAAAGTTCTTTTCCAAGCTCTGCACCTGTTGAAGTTAAAGCTCGGGGAGATCTCATCTTCAGCCGAGGTTGAAGTTGATCTCGTCTCCTATGGTCGAGATTGGAGGTTGAGCTTCTTGGGGGCGAT
The DNA here is from genome assembly GCA_006176705.1 of Cocos nucifera. NCBI lineage: Eukaryota > Viridiplantae > Streptophyta > Magnoliopsida > Arecales > Arecaceae > Cocos > Cocos nucifera. The sequence continues at coordinate 80,018 of QRFJ01003207.1, forward strand.
ATTGTCTCCAGCAGTCAAGGCTGACTTAGAGGAGATCTCCTCTTTTATAGCTGAGGTTGACTCGAAAGAGATCTTATCTCCTGTATCTGAGGTTGCTGCGGTCGAGGTGGTCTCGGAGGAGATCTTATCTCCTACGGTCGAGGTGATCTCGGAGGAGATCTTATCTCCTACGATCGAGGTTGATGTGGGTGCTCGAAAGAGATTTTATCTCTTGTAGCCGAGGTCGGCCTGGACCCTCGAGGGAGATCTTATCTCCTACGGTCGAGGTTGCCTCGGGGGAGATCTTATCTCCTACGGCCGAGGTTGAAGTAGATCTTATCTTCTACGGTCGAGGTCGGAGGTTGAGCTCCTCGGAGGTGATATTATCTCCAGCAGTCGAGGCTGACTTAGGGGAGATCTCCTCTCCTACAGTCGAGGTTGATGCGGACGCTCGGAGGAGATCTTATCTCCCACAGCCAGGGTTAGCTCGATCGCTCGGGAGAGATCTTATGTCTAGCCGAGGTTGTCGTGGTCGCTCGAAAGAGGTCTTATCTCTGGCCGAGGTTGGCTCGATTGCTCGAAAGAGATCTTATCTCTAGTCGAGATTGTCCTGATCTCTCGGAAGAGATCTTATCTCTGGGCGAGGCTGCCTCCGATCTTATCTCTAACCGAGATTGTCATGGGCACTCGGGAGAGAACTTATCTCTGACCGAGGTTGGCCCGGACCATCGAGGAAGATCTTATCTCCTGCAGTCGAGATTGGCTCGGGGGAGATCTTATCTCCTACAGCCGAGGTTGTTGTGGGTGCTCGAGGGAGATCTTATCTCCTGTGACCGAGGTTGCCTCGAAAGAGATCTTATTTTCTGCAGTCGAGGTTGATACGGATGCTCGGAGAAGATTTTATCTCCTGCAGCCGAGGTTGTTGCGGGCGCTTGGAGGAGATCTTATCTCTTACAGCCGAGGTTGTTGCGGGCGCTCGGAGGAGATCTTATCTCCTACGGTCGAGGTTGCCTCGGGAGTTTCTTATCTCTGCAACCAAGGTCGCTGCAGACCCTTAGGAAAGATCTTATCTTCCTACGGTCGAGGTTGCTACGGACGCTCGGGGAGATCTTATCTCCTACAGATCCCCATGCGTCTCCTGAGTCGAGGTTGAAGGTCTTTGACCTACTCGTGTTAGGACAAGGTTTTACTCCTGTTCCTAATACGGCCACTATTGACTGCTTCTTTTCTATCATCACATAATTTTTACACCCAAAAATAATATTATTGAAATGGAAGAACTTTACCGAATGAAAGTTACTGGTAGCACATCTCCGAATTTTCTATGCTTCAGGGGCATGGGGGCGTTGTTCCTCCGAGTTCCCTTGGGTGGTAAGTCTCGGGCCGGATGACCTCCTCTATCTCATGTCGGTCTTCTCAATTTGGAGCAAGCTTCTTGACTTTGATGCTGGGAGATGACAACCCATCGAAGTACCAAGCCCCGAAGATAGCGTCTATGATGCCGAAAGATGGTCAATCTCCTTGCCGTTCCTCTCTTAATAGTGGTTCTAGCTTCTAGAGGAAGGACTTCTTCGTGCCCTTCCATCGGGGATTTCTTGATGATGAGCTCAAGGAGTTCGGACCTTGCTTGCGCTGGGGAGGTCGTGAGCATGGTCGAACTTCATTTCGCCCTCCTGTGGAACCTTCTGTGGAAGAACTTTATGCCCCTTTATCGGGGCTTCCTTGATGACGAGCTTGAGGGCGAGTTCGACGGCATCGCTCATGCCAAACTTTATTTCGTCCTCCTATAAAACCTTTATCAGAGCTTCCTTGATGACGAGCTCGAGGGGGAGTTCGGCCTCGCTTGCACTGGGGAGGTCGTGAGATTCCACCTCCTGTGAAACCTTCTAGGAGAGAACTTCTACTTTCTGTTTCTCCTTCCTAAAGGCGATTGGTATGCTAGACCAAATGCTCTTCCTTAAGGCCAGTTTCTGACATCCTGATGGTGAATTTGCTGGCAAAATCATCGTCGGAGGCTGTCACATGGTCTGCATCATTTCGACAAGGCCACGAACTTGCTGGATCAGTAGGTTGAACTGCTCCACATCTATGGTGGCTTCAGATGAATCCTGGGTTGCCGGGGCTGAAGTGGGAGCAGATGGACCTAGCATGGAGGCTATGATCATCGAGTCGAAGCTCTCTTGGAAGGCATTCTTTCTTAGAAAAGAACTCTAGAGAGGAAGAAGAGAAATCTCTGAAGAGAAAAGAGAGAAATCATCGTCGAGCACTCCTTTAAGAATAAGGGGCCTCAAGAACACCACAAGGTCGAAGGTTCAAGTCCTTCCTCTAGCGCCAAATCTATTGGTGCAGAATCTGATTATCGTCGAATCTAGTTGGAGTGGAGGAGAACGAGGTCGCCATCGGTGATCTGCAAAATAAAGTTTCGTTCAGAGCCGGTGGGGCTGGCTCCGGTAGGATCCTCCAACGATCAAGTCAGCTCTTCTGACCAATAAAAATGGAGTGCTCTAGAATGAGTTTGATAGAGTTTAGAGGAGGAGAGGAGAGCTTAGAGCTTAAAGCTTAGAGCTTAGAGAAAATATATCTAGAGGATCCTTTTTATAGATAGAGCTCGTAGTGGATTGATGATGATGGCTGCAGCTATCAGATAGCGGGCCGCTCAAGGTCTGACTGAGTCAGTCCCGGGGGCAGGCACCGTCTGCTGTGCTGTCTGCAATAGATTGATGGTGACAGTCATCGCCGCTCGATAGCGGATCGCTATCACCTACAGCGGACTGTTGGTGACGACCACAGCCGTCCAATACTGAGCCCCTCAGAGCCGAATGGAGGGTTGAAGAGCTTTGGCATGTACCCATTCCAGAGGAGTTCGGACTTTCGAAGGAAATATGGCTAGAGAGGATCGTTCGGGAGGAACACTAGCTGAAGGAGCCCGAAAGGAGTTTGGCTTCCGTAGGCATCCGTCTGAAGGAGGGATCCTGGAGTCTGATCAAAGGGGATGTTTGGGAGGAGTCCGGCTCCTGAAGAAATCCAATCGAAGGGGATGTCTGAGAGGCGTCCGACTGAAGTTCGGTTGCTGAGAAGTTCGATCGCTAAGGAGTTTGATTGGGGCACCATCGCTGAGGAGTTCGATCGAAGGAGCTCGGCCTCTAAAGAGTTCGATTGACTGAAGGAGTTCGGCTAAGGCTCGTCCGCTGAAGTCCTTTCGTGACTATCGATTGCACTAGGCTGAGCATCAGACTGGACTTCGACGGGAGTGGGGTTTATCGCCAACACACCTAATTTAGAATTCTCATTTGATGAACTTCAAGATGCATTCCATGACTTAATGAAAGATTTTAAGAAGATAAAAATAAAAATAAAAATCTTAAATAAATGAATCAAATACTTGCAAAAGAAAAGGAAGAAGCACTTTATGAATATAACAAATTGAAAGAGGAAAACAAAATCCTAAAGAGTGAATTAGACAAATTAAAACCATTAGTTGACAAATTTACTTGCAGCTTAGAAAAATTATAAATGATTTTAAACAATCAAAGAGGAGTTTATAATAAAGCTAGCCCAGGATATAATCTAAAGATAAAACAAAATTTCTAAAGAACTTCTTTACTGCACCCTCATCCATTAGCACTTCACATATCACTTGCTTTAGTTGTGGAATAGTAGGACACAAGGCATTTGAATACAATACAAGAAAATTTAATGGAAAACCAATTAAAAGAATTTGGGTTCTAGAAGAAACCATGCCCACTAACCCAAAAGAACCTAAGAAGACTTGGGTATCTAAAAATATCACCTAAATTTTTGTGCAGGAATGCCTTGTAGCCAAGGAATCTAAACGTGAATGGTACTTGAATAGCGGCTGTTCAAGATATATGTCGGATTATAAGGAATAATTCCTCACCCTTGAAAGGAAGAAAGGGGGACTATCATCTTTGGCGACAATGGTAAAGATAAAATAATTGATATTGGTAAAATTCAGATTACTCCATCTACCTTCATAGATAATATTTTGTTGGTTGACAACTTAAAATATAATTTGCTTAGTATTAGTCAGTTATATGATAAAGGTTATAAAGTTTTATTTGAATTATTCATGTGTATAGTATCTAGTTCCTTAGATGATAGATTAAAGTTTATTGGATTTAGGCATGGCAACATCTACATAGTTGATCTTAATGAAATTACCATGAAGAGTGATCAATGCCTAGTTGCTATGAATACTAACATCAAAGAAACTAGTTAGCTTTGGTATCATAGGTTAGGACATGCAAGCATGCATACTCTATCAAAATTACTTAATAAAAATTTAGTTAAAGATTTACCCAAACTGAATTTTAAATTTGATCATGTTTGTAATGCTTGCTAATTTGAAAAATAAACTAGGAGTTTCAAATCTAAAAATATGATTTCAACTTCTAGACCTCTTGAATTGATTCATATGGATTTGTTTGGACCTACTAGAACTAACAAGTCTAAGGAGAAAGAAATAATGATCTTGTCATTATTGATGATTACTCTAGTTTCATATGGGTTTTATTTTAGCACACAAAAAGATTGAAGCTTTTTCATGTTTTCAAAGTTCTATAAAAAAGTTTGAATGAAAAAACTCAACTATGCGTTTGTATCGTAAGTGATCATGGCACTGAATTGAAAAATTAAAAATTTTTTTAAAAAAGTTTTTTAATGAAACCCCCCCATTTGATAATTGAACATAATTTTTCTATTACCAAGAACTCAATAAAATGGAGTAGTTTAAAAAGAAAGAATGGAACCTTAGTTGACAGTCCCGTACCTATTATGTGAAGAGAAATCTATCCAATAGTTTTGGACTGAAGCAACATCGCATGTTACATCCTAAATAGGATTTTAATTCATCCTATTTTAAAGAAAACCCCCTATGAGCTTTGAAAGAAAAAAGACCTAACATTAACTACTTTCATGTATTTGGTTGCAAATGCTTCATTCATAATAATGGCAAAGAGCAACCAGTAAATTTGATGCAAAGACAGATGAAAGATATCTATTCCTGGATATTCTCAATCTAGCAAAGCATATAGAGTCTTCAATAAGCATTTCTTGATTATTGAAGAATTCATTCATATTATTTTTATTAGATATGTATGCCCTAGAAGCCAGAATTGGCTGACACTTGTAATACACTTCTAGGGGCAAAATTATAATTTTAACTATAAATAATAAAAATAAAGTTATTTTCATCATAAATGTATATTAGTTGTCGTGAATACCATCCCTTGAGTTAATTGGTAATGATAATTCTTATTTTAAGAGTTGAAAAATTTAAAGAACATGAGTTGCTTTTATTTATTAACTCATAAAATGCTCCTGATCGTAGAATCATCATGAGGATGATGATTGATACGAAAGATTGGTGTACAATCGCTTCTTCATAGTAGATGAGTTTTGAGTCTATGATGTAGAGACATCGAAGTGAGAGTACAGGTATTCGTTAGAGAATGAGGACATTGAGTGTGACCACCTTGAGTAGTCATAAAAAAGTGTACCTTTTCATCAATGACTGACTCGAAGTTGCAGTGGTGTGTCTGATTCTTTGACCTGAGGTGCATCGGCAATTCACCTTGAGGGTGTTATAGTTTGACTATACTATGACTCGATCTTCTAGCCATTCAAAATCCTGAGGTGTATGTTGGCTATAGCATGTTCATTGTAGGAATTGGATTGCACCAAGAGGAAATCTATCTACCTCGGTGGATGAGGAGCAGCCCTATGATGATCATGAGAATCAAGTCCATAAGCCCATGACCATGGCAGAGTGAAATAATAGAAAGAGTTTCTATTAAGATTTTCACATTGGACTTGAATCGAATGAATAAATCATATGATAGAAATTAGGATTTGATGAGTTCACCTTAACCCTAATTTGATTGGGGCTCAAGATAGAAGAACTTAATCACACAAGTAGCTGCACCGAGAGGTTCATTTTTAGTTTTGATGGATTGCCACCATATACTGCTAGGTGTCATTAGTAGATTTTGAGAGCAATTAGAATGATTTAGATGATCGATCATTTTAGTTGTCTGAATCAGAAGAGTTCTATCCATCGAAAAGAGTTTTTATGATATCGATGATGGAGATCATGACATATCTCATTATCATACAGAACTGAACCTAACTGAGTCATACAAATAAGGGTTTGAATTCTGGATATATCAATTAAATTAAGCCAGATCCAAATGATTTGGAATTAGATTCAGTTAGGTTCAAGAGAATCAATGCTAGCAATACGATTGAACAAACATCCCTTTAGTTATCATTAAAGTGTTCGATGAGCTAAATGAGTTTGTGGCTTATTCAGGTACCTTCACTTAGTCTGAACTGGAGCTGTGTCCAGGTAGAAATGGTTGTCTAATGTATGAGATAAATTTGAGACAATACCTGCCAATTTTTTGTCCATTTGCTAATCTCTTATCCTTTGACTTTGGTCAAACATTTGATGCTTTGATCCTGGACATCTGTCCATGTGTCATGCCTTATTAAAGAGCAGATAGGGACTTGTCCTTACTAGAATTTCGGAAAGGAGGGGGCACAGCTAAGGGGCGTGCACCTAGGATAAGGGGAACTGACGCTTGGAGTCCATAGGATGGAACTCCAGGTTACTTTCTTGGAATTCTAACTTAGGTGAGGCCCTTACTATGACTTTGACCTAATCTTAGGTGCATCTAAGGATGAATTTAAGGGGCTCTCTTTTGATTGACTCAGGTGATGTCATCCATCCATAGTTCATGATTTTGGATAATGATATTGCCATTGCAAGCGATGCGAATACCGGATGATGTGGCACTGCTGGCAGCAGGGGTTCCATAAATAAACCCTATCTGCGCCCAACTTTCAGAAAGTTTCTCTTAGCCCACACCCCAAGGCTGCCCCTCTCTCTCTCTCCTCCACACCATCTTCTAATCCTCTCTCCCTTCTCCATGCCCAAGGAAAGTTGGGCTCCAGTTTGGTGCGATCCAGATAAGAAAAGGCTGACGAGAAAGGAAGAAGGCAGCACTGCTGTAGAGACGACCGTTGATCTTCAGAAGGAGTTTTGAAGATTCTCCAAATCAGATCCAGATCTAATTTTTGAAGAGATGATAAAGAAGGAGAAGATCTTTAGATCTAATTTGAGTGGATATCGGTAGAGACCAAGCGCTTGCATGGCTAGATCTAGAACCTTAGGTAATCAGCAGGATCATCAAAGGATAATCGAATTACCCAGCATCAAGGTATAATTAAATCATATTTAATTTACTTTTATTTTTATTTATTAGATCTATAAAATTAAATCTAAAATATCTTAGATCTAATCTGGATGTATGAGAGAAATTTTTGAAATATCTCTCTTGATCCGATTAGATCTGAACAAATCTGATCCAAAAAATTAGAATTTCTCCTTCAACTGGTATCAGAGCCAGATTCTCTAAATTATTTAGATCTAATTTTTAATTTATTTTGATCTAAAAATTAGATAATTTTAGATGTCACATGAGATATGATTAAATCTAAAATCAAAAAAATTAAAATTAAATAATATAGATCTAAGTTCTATAATATGCATGACTACTTGTAAAATAGAATAGTTCTATACGTAGTCTTGTATGATCATGATTTATTTTAATTAAATTATAATTTTAGAATTTATTTATTTTTTTTTTTTAATGATTATAATATTATAAAAAGATTAAAAATAAAAAATTAAAATTATTTAAATTTTTAGATTTCATATGAGATATGATTGATGCATGTCTAGACTAGTTGTAGAATAGTTCTACATAATTATCTAGATTAAAATTTTATTTTGATATGATCAATTTAAATCTAATTTTTTAGATTAATTATAGAGATAATTTAGATCTAAAAATATGCATGATGATGATACATGAGATGTATGCAAAATATGTATTAAGAGATCTAATTTTTATATAGATATATGATATAGATCTAAAACTATTTTATAGTATTATATTTCTAATTAAGGCATTCCTCTTGGCCGTCCGATCATAAGAAAAAAAGGGTTTAAAGTCCTCTCCTTTCCATTCGATGGGATTCTTATGATGTGTAGGGGTGCTGCGCGTTCGTCCTTAATCAAAAATCAAAAACTTACTTTCTGCAAAATCCTAGATCCTAAAATCCTAGATTTTATTTTACATATTTTGTTTATGAACCCTAAACTTAATTAAGAATTAAGATTATGAAATATAATTAGGTCTAAAATTAAGAATTTTAGATCTAAGACATATTCATAATATTGGGTTCGGGCTTGGGTAGCTCAATTAGGTCTAAGCGGTTGATCAAACCGAATCAAGAGTTGGTTAGATAGGGATCAACAGTGCTTAAATTGATCAGCCTAATAGGATTAAGTCCGAATCAAGATCGAATCATGTAAGTGATCGATCAAGCTAAGACCTAATTAGGCTCAGTGGTTAGAGTCTGGATTATAGGCTAACCCGATTAGTTCTGGCTCAATAATTTGGTGCCTAAGGTAAGTTTGGTAGATACGATCGACTAATTTTTAATTGGAAGCTACTCAACTCGAATGCATTCTTATCGAGTTAATAGCATATCCCTTCCACCGGTCTCACTTACCTGACCATATTTGTTGACTCAGTTCTGATCTGAGGTGGTCAATAATTCGAGCTAATCCATGCCACTAGGTTAGTCATAATGGTTATGACTATGTCAAGTCTAGTTTAATGAGACCTAAATCAAATCTCTCTAAGAAAAGATTAAGTCGAAGGTCTTCCACCATTATAGATATGCAGGCCTTTCCTGAGGTTGATTGATCTCGGTTGGTTACAGTGATTCAGTTGCACTGGAAAGACGCAACTATATCTATTAGGCATTGAATGCTATGGACTGGAGGATGAATTAGGCTCAATATTTTGGATACGATGAGAGACTCAATTAAAAATCCAATCTATGCAAATGGTGGGTCTGATTTAACTAAGGAATGGATCAATATTCCGAGCACGGTGAAATTCATGAATTAGAGATCAAGTTTGGATGCACCATGATTAGAGAATCATTGAATAAGAGTTGTTCACTCATTGATTAATCCATCATTAATAACTGTAAAGTGAGGTAATGAGTTAGTTGGTGGGACCGCACCATCTACTAGAAATCATTAATCATGAAGATTTTCACATCTTTACAGAGGGAGTGTAGGGATTCGAGAAAATAGTGGAAGCTAATTTATTTAAAAATAAAATTTTTAAACAAATTGGTTAAGTCTTAATTATAAAATCTAACTAAAAATTTTGACTCTATATAGAAAAATATCTGCATCCAATCCACTAGCATGAATCTTGGACACCCATGACTGACCGGACCAAATTACAAGAATTGGCTCCAAAACTTTAAAATTATTTTGGGTTTTGAGAAGTTGACTCATGTATTGAATCAGGATCCTCCCACCTTACCAGCCCATCCATCCGCTAAATAGAGAGCGTCTCTAAATAAGTGGACGGACGAAGATAACAAGGCCAGATATTACATGTTGGGCTTGATGTCTGATGAACTTCAGTGCCAACATGAAAACATTAGGACTGCTCGCCAAATATTGATTCACCTATAAGAGATGTTTGGTGAACAGAGTCGCGCAGCCAAGTATCAAGTCACTAAATGACTATTCAAGGCTAAGATGCGTGATGGGCAGTCAGTTTAAGATCATTATCTGATGATAATCAAGAATTTGAAAGAGCTTGAGAAGCTTGGAGTGAAGTTAGACTTGGATCTGTAGAATGACATAATTTTGCAATCTTTGACTGATGCATATGGGCAGTACATCATGAACTACCATATGCATAAACTTTAAAATTTCTTGGCCGAACTTATGAACATGCTGGTTACCGCTGAGCTTTCTATAAAAGGTTCTAAAGGCTCAGTGCTTGTTATGGAACAGACTTCTTCCAAGAGAAAGTCTTTTGAAAAAAAAAAGAAGTCTGTAAAAAAGCAGAAGATAGAAGAAGGAAAGAAGAAAAAGATAGAGCTGAAGAAGAAGATTGCTGATAAAGAAAAGTATTTTCATTACAACAATGATGGCCACTGAAAGTGGAACTGCCCTACAACCTGGCCACCCTGAAGAATAAGAAGGAGGTAGGTCCTACTAGAGCTATGCTCGTTATTGAGTCTAACCTTACAATTTCTTCTGCATCCAGTTGGGTGTTTGACTCTGATTCTAGTGCTCATTTATGCACTTTCATGCAGGATTTTGAGGATAGCAGGAGGTTGAGGGATGGTGAGATGATTCTGCACATCGAAAATGGAGCAAGAGTTGTTACTGTGGCCATGGGAACATACCCTCTTCGACTACCATTTGGTTTAGACTTAGTGTTAAAAGACTATTATTATGTGCCTGCAGTAAGCAGGAATTTAATTTCTGTTTCTTGCCTTACATTAGAAGGCTATGTAATTAGTTTTCTTAAGGACCATTATAACATTCTTTATAAAAGAAATAAAATTGTAAGTGATTTTCTTATTAACGGTCTTTATCAGTTACATGTTGATGTATCTATTTTTAATATCGAGCACTATATGAAAATCATGAAACGACCTAGGGATAGTCCAAATGATAGGTATCTATGGCACCTAAGAGTAGGTCATATAGCAGAAGATAGGGTTAACAAATTAGAGAAAACTAGGCTATTGAGTCCATTGACTTTCGAATCATATCCCATTTATGAATCTTGTCTTCATGGCAAAATGACTAAGCTCCCTTTTGTAGGATATGGGGAAAGGGCCATGGATCTTCTTGCCTTAGTACATACTGATGTGTGCAGCCCATTTGATGTGCCGGCTAGAGACAACTTTGTCTACTTCATAACCTTTACCAATGATTTATCTAGGTATGGATATGTGTATCTTATAAGACACAAGTCTGAAGCTTTTGAAAAGTTCAAAAAATTCAGACATGAAGTAGAAAAGCAAATAGGAAAATCCATTAAGGTTCTTCGATCAGATCGAGGAGGTGAATACATTAGTCAAAATTTTTTTGACTGTCTTAAGAAAAATGGAATAGTCTCTCAATAACTCCACCTAGAATACCTTAACTCAACGGGATTTCAGAATGGAGGAATCGAACCCTATTAGATATGGTCCGATCCATGATGAGCTTCACAGATCTCTCTGATTTTTTTTGAGGATATTGTTTGTTAACTGCAACATACTTACTGAATAGGATTCCTTCTAAAATTATTCCTACCACACCATATGAGATATGGCATGGTAAGAAACCAAGTCTGAGTCATCTCAGAATTTGGGGTTGTCCGACTCATGTCAAAAGACAACAAACGGATAAGTTAGACTTTAGGTCCTTTAGAGCTCGATTTATAGGATATCCTAAAGAGTCATTAGGATATTATTTCTACATTCCAGAAGATCACAATGTGATTGTGAGTCGATATGCCATCTTTCTTGAAAAATAGTTTATTCAAGATAGTGGCATTAGAAAGCAGATCAAGCTCGATGAGAAAGTCTTACAAGAGCAACGAGCTAAGGACCAAATGGAACCAAATCAGGTTAAGCCAATCCAATCACTACCTCCTCCACCTCGTAGATTGAAAAGAGTTTCTCATCTTTCTGAGAGGTACTTAGGTACTATTTCAGAGAAAGTAGAGAAAATGTTCCTCGTAGGTAATGAGATTTATGGTGATAATCCCAAAACCTATAACAAGATAATATCGGATATCGACTCTAAGAAATGGTTAGAGGTAATAAAGTCAAAAATTGACTCGATGCACTTAAACCAAGTCTGGACCTTTGTAGATCCATCAGAAGGTATAGTACCTATTGGATATAAATGGATCTATAAGAGAAAGATTGGTGCAGATAGAAATATGAAGACATTCAAAGCTAGATTAGTGGCAAAGGTTATAGTCAATGCGAAGGCATTGACTATTAGGATATCTTTTCACTAGTAGCTATGCTTAAATCCATCCGCACATTGCTTGTTGTTGTAGCCTACTTCGATTATGAAATATGGCAAATGGACGTAAAAATGACATTCTTAAATGGATATCTTGAGAAAGATATCTATATGGAACAGCCGCTAGGTTTCACATCCAGTGATAATGATTACAAGATATGCAAACTATAAAGGTCTATATATAGACTTAAGCAAGCATCTTGGAGCTGGAACACTTGCTTTAATGATGTGATCAAATTATTTGATTTCATAAAAAAATGAGGAGGAGCTATGTGTCTTCAAAAAGGTCAGTGGAAGCGCTGTTGTCTTCCTCGTATTATACGTAGATGACATCCTCCTTATTGGAAATGATATTTTCATATTGACCATAGTTAAAATATGGTTATCTAAAGAATTCTCTATGAAACACCTAGGAGAAGCATCTTTTATTCTAGGAATTAAGATCTATAGAGATAGACCGAATAGGATGCTAAGACTTTCACAAAAGATATATATAGAGGAAGTGCTAAAGAGGTTTAACATGGAAAACTCTAAGAGGAGTTTGGTACCATTCAGATATGGCATTCATCTTTCCAAAAGGATGTGCCCTAGCACACCTGAGGAAATAGAATGCATGAGCAAGATCCCTTATGCTTCAGCAATAAGGAGCCTTATGCATGCCATGTTATGTACACGACCTGATATAGCCCATGCTGTGAGTGTTACAAGCAAATATCAGTCAAATCTAGGTGAAAAATACTGAACTTTTGTGAAATGTATCCTTAAGTGCTTGAGAAGAACTAAGGATATATTGTTGGTCTTTGGTAATGGAGAACTCCAAGTCCAGGGGTATACAAACTCGAATTTTATATCCAATGTAGATGATCAAAAGTCAACATTTGGAAGTCTATTTGTATGCAATGATGGAGCTATCAGTTAAAAAAGTTCCAAGCAGACAGTGATAGCAGATTCCACCATAGAAGCAGAATACATCGCTGCATCAAAAATTGTAAAGAAGGCATTCTGATACAAAAAGTTTATCGTAGAGATCGAAGTGATGCCATTCCTTTGTACTACGATAATAATGGTGCCATAGCCTTTGCTAAGAAGCTGAGGTCTCACCAAAAATCCAAGCACATCGAGCGGCGATACCACCTTATCCATGATTACCTCGAGAAGAGATACATTGAGGTCAAGAGAGTCGACTCCATAGATAATGCGGTGGACCTGCTTATAAAGTCATTGGACCAATAAAAGATCGAAGCCCACCTTGAGAAGATGGAACTTAGATTTATAACCAATTGGCTTTAGGTCAAGTAAGAGTTTGTTAGATATGTATGCCCAAGAAGCCAGAATTGGCTGATACTTGTAATACACTTCTTGGGGTAAAATTATAATTTTAAATATAAATAATAAAATGGATTATTTTTATTATAAATGTGTATTTAGTGTCTGTGATACATCCCTTGAGTTAATGGTAATGATAATTCTTATTTTTAAGAGTTGAAAATTTAAGATATGAATTTTTATTTATTAACTTATAAAATGCTCCTGACCGTAGGATTATCATGAGGATGGTGATTGATCCGAAAGGTTGGTGTACAATCGCTTCTTCATAGTAGATGAGTCTTGAGTCTATGGTGTAGAGACATCGAAGTGCGAGTATAGATACTCATTAGAGAATGAGGGTACTGAGTGTGACCACCTCGAGCAGTCATAAGAAAGTCTACCTTCTCGTCAATGACTGATTCGAAGCTGCAGTGGTATGTCTGGTTCTTTGACATAAGGTGCATCGGCAGTTCACCTTGAGGGTGTTATAGTTTGACTATTCCATGACTCGATCTTCTAGTCATTCAAAATCCTGAGGTGTATGTTGGCTATAGCATGTTCATTGTAGGAATTGAATTGCACTAAGAGGAAATCTATCTACCTCGGTGGATGAGGAGCAGCCCTATGATGATCATGAGAATCAAGTCCATAAGCCCATCGCCATGGCAGAGTGAAATAATAGAAAAAGTTTTTATTAAGATTTTCATATCAGACTTGAATCGAATGATTAAATCATATGATAGAAATTAGGGTTTGACGAGTTCACCTTAACCCTAATCCGATCGAGGCTCAAGATAGAAGAACTTAATCACACAAGTAGCTGCACTGAAAGATTCATTTTCAGTTTTGATGGATTGCCACCATATACTACTAGGTGTCACTGATGGATTTTGAGAGCAATTAGAATGATTTAGATGATCAATCATTCTAGTTGTCTGAATCAGAAGAGTTCTGATCCATCGAAAGGAGTTTCGATGATATCGATGATGGAGATCATGACATATCCCATTACCATACAGAACTAAACCTAACTAGATCACATAAATAAGGATTTAAATTTGGATATCATTAATTAGATTAATCCAATTTAATTGATTTGAATTAGATTCAATTAGGTTCAAAAAAATTATGCTAGCACACGATTGAACCTAACATTCTCCTTTTATTATTATTAAAAGTTATCTTGACTGAGCCAAATGAGTTTGTGCTCACTCAGGTACCTTTACTTGGTCTGACTAAAGCTTGTCCAGGTTAGAAAATGATTGTCTTAATTTATGAGACAAATTTGAGACAATACCTACCATTTTCTGTCACTTGCTAATTCTTGTCCTTTGACTTTGGTCAAACATTAATCTTTGACCCTTGGACATCTGCCCATATGTCATGCACTTATTGGAGGGCAAATAGGGGCTTGTCCCCTTACTGAAATTTGGAAAGGAGGGGGCGCATGCCTAGGGAGGCATGCGCCCATGGATAGGGATGCCTGTGGGACTCCAGGTTGCTTCTTGGATTCTACTTAGGTGACCCTTACCTATAGACTTTGACGAGTCTTAGGCGTCATCTAAGGATTAATTTATGAGGCTCTCATATGATTGGATCAGATGATGTCATCCCATCAATCAGATTTAGATCTGATTGGATGAAGCAACGTGATTGATCAGAATGATGTAGCACTACATGACGCAGCAGGGTCTATAAATAAATCCTATCTACGCTCAACTTTCAGAGAGTTCCTCTTAACCCACACCCCAAGGCTATCCCTCTTCCTCCTCCATGCCATCTTTTGATCCTCTCTCTCTTCTCCACGCCCAAGGAAAGTTGGGCTCCAGTTTGCTACGATCCAGATAAGAAAAGATTGACGAGAAAGGAAGAAGGAAGCACTGCTGCAGAGACGACTACTGATCTTCAGAAGAAGTTTTGAAGATCTTTCAAATTAGATCTAGATCTGATTTTTGAAGAGATGATAAAGAAGGAGAAGATCTCCAAATCTAGTCTGAGAGGATATCGGTAGAGGCTAGGTACTTACGTGGCTAAATCCAGAATCTTAGGCAATCAGCAGGATCATCAAAGGATAATCGAATTACCCAGCATCAAGGTATAATTAAATTAGATTTAATTTATTTTTATTTTTATTTATTAGATCTATAAAATTAGATCTGAAATATCTCAAATTTGATTTAGATGCATGAGAAAATTTTTTAAAATATCTCTCTTGATCCGATCAGATCTGAATGAACCTGATCCGAAAAATCAAAATTTTTCTTTTAGTTTTTGATGAAGCTAACAATTAATCTTCGAGAAAGAAAGATATTTTTGATAATGATGCAGAAATTTTTGAAGATGGAATGAAGGAGCTTAATTTGAAGGACAACACCACTTGTGATAAAGATAAGTTCACAACAACTAATGAACAAAAAAAGAACACTAAGGTAGAAACAACTAAAGAACATGAAGATCTATCCAAAGAGTGAAGGTATGCACACAATCATCCAAGAGAACTAATATTAGGTGATCCTTCATAAGGGATAAGAACTAGATCTTTATTTAAGGATACTTTTGATTATCTTGCTTTCGTTTCATAAATTGAATATAAAAATGTAGAAGAAGTTGAAAAAGACTTAAATTGGATGTTAGCTATGTAAGAAGAACTAAACCAATTTGAAAGAAACAATGTTTGGACTTTTGTAAACAGACCCCTTAAACATCCTATAATTGGCACAAAATAGGTATTTAGGAACAAACTAAATGAACATGAAAATGTAATAAGACATAAAGCTAGATTAGTTGTAAAGGGATATAATCAAGAAGAAGTGATCGACTTTGATGAAATATATGCTCTTGTAGCAAGATTAGAAGTTATAAGATTATTACTTGCTTTTGTTTGCTCAATGAATTTTAAATTATTTCAAATGGATGTTAAGAGTGTCTTCTTAAATGGTTATATCGTTGAAGAAGTATTTATAGAACAACCTCCTGGATTTAAAATCCATTCACTTCCTAATCATGTATATAAATTAAATAAAGCATTTTATGAACTTAAACAAGCACCTAGAGCTTGGAATGAGAGATTAAGTTTTTTTTATAAAATAAATTTACTAGAGGAAGTGTGGACACTACACTATTTTTGAAAAAAAAATAATGATCTTCTTATAGTTCAAATTTATATGGATGATATCATATTCGGAGCTACTAATGAGGATCTTTGTTAAGAATTTGCAAGGTTAATGTAGGATGAATTTGAAATGAGCATGATGGGGGAGCTGACCTTCTTTCTTGGATTTCAAATTAAACAATCAAAGGAAGGTATCTTCATTAGCCAAACCAAGTACATCAAAAAAATACTAAAAAAGTTTGGTATAAAAAATGGAAAGAAAATCAAAACACCAATGAGCCCCTCATTCAAACTTGACAAAGATGAAAATAGTAAAAATGTAAATGAAAAGCTCTATAGAGATATGATATGATCCCTACTCTATTTAACTATAAGTAGGTCTGATATATTATTTAGTATTTGCATGTGTACTAGATTTTAATCAAATTCTAAAGAATCACATTTATTAGCTGTTAAGAGAATTTTTAGATATCTAGTTAATACATATAACCTAGGATTATGGTACTCAAAATACTTCTTTATTGAATTGATAGGATACACTGATGCTGATTATAGAGGATGTAGAATAGATAGAAAAAGTACCAATGACACTTATCAATTTCTAGGATTGAACTTGATTTTCTGGTATTGCAAGAAGCAAAACTCTGTAGTATTATCAACCGTCGAGGCCGAATATATTGCTACAGGAAGTTGCTATGCATAAATACTTTGGATCAAACAACCACTCAAAGATTTTAGAATTAAATAAAATAAAATATCCATTAGGTGTGATAACACTAGTGCTATAAACTTAACTAAAAATTCTATTCAACATTAAAGAACTAAGCATATTAAAATTAGACATCACTTCATAAGAGATCATATACAAAACAATAATATTACGCTTGAATTTGTCTCAACTGAAAATCAACTTGCTGATATTTTTACTAAACCTCTAAATGAAGATAGATTTTCTAAAATTAGAGGTGAACTTGGAATTTATGATCTACTCTAAATTTATTTTATCCTATTTTTATTAAATAAGAATTATGTCTCCTTTGACATCCTTAGCACCCTTATTTCTATCTAGAATTATCAAGAAAATTCTGTTAAAAACTCTATCTTTTTCAAAAATTCTGTCCCTGCTCATGAGACATCTCGATTTATAATCGAGACATCTCGACTGCAATTCCAGATGTCTCGTCCTGAATTCAAGGCCTCTCAATTTTTTTGAGACTTCTCATCTTTATGTCGAGACATCTCGAGTTTCGTGGGTCCCTCTTTTTAGTGAAAATCCATCAAGCCATCCTCTTCATTTTCTTCTTTCTTTCATTAAGAGCTCTCGTTCGATACTCTTGTGAACTTCCTCCAACCCACTCCAAAACCCCAAACCACTATTTCATTGGCTTTTTAGCCAGATTTCGCGATCCCAATGGCTCCAAAAAGAAAAACCACCATCACTCAGAGATCGTCCATCACTCCATCAGCTGAAAATAGGGCAAAATGGTAGCGAGACAACTCCCAAGCATCTCCAGCAGTCCCTTCTTCTCAAGCTCGTCTATTTGTTGCAACTAGAACTATTCCTACCGGACGGAAGGTTGATTTCGAGTTCCTTGATAAAGAAAACTTCTGCATAGTTTCATTGCTTCGATAGCAAGGATGGGAGAAGCTCTGCTTACTTGAGGTAAAGGTTTATCTAGACCTTATCAGAGAATTTTTTGATAACCTTAAGTTTGAGGAGGGAGTCGAGGATTGAATCTATTATGAAAGGGGTTCATATTGCCTTAGATGAAAGGAGACTAGGGCATCTTCTGGAGGTACCAAGGTTAGGAATTTGTTATTTAAATTTGACTAAAAAAATTGAAGCTTTGAAGTGTGTCTTAGAACGAAAAAATGTGAATGAAAATGAGCAACTAATATTGAACCATTTTTTCGTAGAAATGAGACTGCTTCATAGTATTATGAGTCATATAATTTTTTCTAAGGTTGGAAGATATGATTGGAATGAGAAAAAAGAATTAGCAATCATGTACTTTTTAGTTATAGGAACTTCCATGAACTTTCCATTCTTAATGCTTCAGCAAATTAAGGAAACTACAAAGAAGAGCAAAGCATGTCTTCCATATGCAATGATCTTCACACTAATTTTCAAGGACTATCATATAGACTTAGAAGATGAAGATTTCAAAGGATTGGCTCACACACTATTTGAACGAGGGTACTTTGCACAGAATGAAATTTATAAAGAAAGTGGATAAATGTGTGAGATCAGATGAAGATGCAGCTATTAAAAATGAACCTGAGGAACATAGACCCCTACCTCCTCCATCTTCTTCCTCTACTGCTGGACCATCTTTCATGGCACCGAATCTCCTTTTACACCGCAAGCTCATCCAAGCCAAATTCCTGCCCCACATTCTATTTTTGATCTAGATAGACTAGTAGAAAGGGTTGTATAGCAGGTTGTAGAGAAAGTGTTTGAAAGGATAACTGAACTGCTCTCTAGACTGAAGCATCAACTTCTAATTAGCATTGAAGAACAGAAGATCTCTATTGAGAGACAGACTGAGATGCTCAGCCAATAAATCGGTAGCTTATCTTAGAGACTTAAAATTCTAGAAAAAGAGCAGCATGGGTCATCAGCATAGATGGAATTCCTGATTTCTGAGATAGCCAAAGTAGCTTGGAGAGTGGAAGAAAGCATTGTCACTCAATATACAAGTGCAGAACTAATCATCACCTCTCTTCGATAGATTGTGGATAGTTTTGAAAATTTTGGATCTCGGACTTCTACTTCCTCTCGACCCACCCTCTCTCCTCAACCTTCCCCTCACCTTTCCTCTACTAGATCTCGCTCAGCCTCTAAACCTATCATAGAATTTCTCTTTGATGAGGACAAGGTCTAGCCTTTTTTCTCTATCTATGTATTATTGTTTGGTTTGCCTTTGGGTATATTGGTGAAAATTTCTTTTTGTAAACCAATATACATCTTTGTTGATGTAATCTTTCCTTTCTACAATGAAGTTAATATTTCTTTGAAATGTACTTCTCCTTTTGCAATGAATATTTTATTATCTTTTGCAATGAATTTAATGTGATTTTGATGCTGACAAAAAGAAGAAGAAAATATGTATGTCAATCTTAATTAAATCTTAATTAAGATTATATATAGGCAAAGAAAGGATCACTCAACTCTTATATAAATCAAAATAGCAAACATTAAGGGGGAGCATTGATAAAATATTACAAACTTGAGCACTTTAAAATTTGAACATTTTATATTAAAGAATTATCTCTTGCATTTAAATATACATGCTATATATATTGCTTATTTTTTGGAGTGCTTAATATTTTATCATCATAAAAAAGGAAGAGATTGTTGACCTCCTAAGCAATTTTGATGATGACCAAATATTAAAGCATAAGATTACTGATAAATCTTTTAAGTATTCTAAAGATTAGAAGAAAAAGAGCTCTTTGACCAAAACAAGCAAAAAATCAAAAGCAATTCAAATCAAGATCAAAAGAGCATATTCGGTGATAAATTTTCTTTGAAAATAGGCTTCTCCAAAATTTTCGAGACGTCTCGTGGTATTTGGCACAGTGAAATAGGGTTCTGACACAGTTTCAAGAAGTTTCAAGTTGAACTCGAGACATCTCTATTTCAAAAAATAGAAACATCATTTTTGCGCTTTGAGACTGAGACGTCTCAGAATTCTCGAGAGGTCTCAAGTTTGCAGCGAGACGTCTTCAACAAAATTGAGAGGTCTCGATCTTAAGTGACAAGTTTTTTCTAGAATGCTAATTTTTGGGTATCTGAGAACGAAATGTCTCTAGGTCAAATTAAGAGATCTTAAAATCGGACGAGACGTCTTGAGATAATCTGAGAGGTCTCGAAATGCAGCAACAGTTTTTCAATGGATAGTTTTAGACTTTCTTTTTTCGCCTCCAACGGTTAGTTCTCATCTCTAACGATTAGATTCAGCCTGTTTCTGCACTTTAATCATTTCAAGCATGGTAGGAATGATCTAGATATAATAGAAAAGAAGCAATATCCATTGAACATTAAGAAAAAGAGAGAAAAAGCAAGAACACATAGTTTTAATAAGAAAACTTCTTCCATCAAAGTTCTCTCAAGCATTAAAGTATCCTTAAGAGCAATAACTCCCAGCAATTAAGGAGACAACCAATGAACTACATCGACAATATCTCAGCTTAACTTAAGGAGCATTTCGTATTGTAAAAGTTTCTTTTTTCTCTTCATATACTAGGTTTCAATAGAGGCTGAAACTAGGGGTTTGGGTTTTTACATTCTATTTGTTGGTTTGTATTGACTTGGCTGAGGATTGTAAAGGTTGTGGTTGGTAAACCTGAGAAAAAATCAATTAGATTTAGGATAGTGAGCTCGAAAAAACTATTCGATTGTAATCTTAAGGATTATAGTAAAATTCTTAAGAGCCTTGCTTGAAAAGTGGACGTAGGTGCTGAGAGTATACCAAACTACTATAAAATTTTTTTGTTTGTATGCATGTGCTTTTCTCCTGCTTCTCATAGCTTTTATTACTCACTCACCTAGCATTCAAATAGTTTATTTTTGCACATACTTGTTTTAAATTTTAACAACCCAATTCACCCTCCTCCTCTTGGGTTGTCTAGCTGGGCAACATGATGCCAATCAAAGAGCATTACAAGAGCATAGCTGTGGCATATGACGCATGACTTAGTCTACCATGGCTGGCACCATGCCCTAATAGGCATGGTGAAGCCGAATGGAATCTCGACATGGAGACGTTGTCCCTCAAGCTCGGATCTCCAATACTCCAGGGTGAGGTTCTTTGACGGACCTCGCCCTCGCCTCACCACCTATAGAGAATGGCCTAAAATAATAATAAATAAATCATTAGTATAATAGTTATCTATAACTTAACAAAGATAAATAAAATTAAATTTTATTATATAAAAAATATTAAAATACCACTCGGATCCATCTCTACAGCACCCTCTGGTGGCTCCGATGGTGCGGCAGTGGAAATGAGGGAAGGCTTATTCTCAAGAGTAGGCTAAGAACTCAAACATCATTGTCTCCCTCTTGGCGCCATACTTGCAATGCTTGAACCATGCATATGACTAACTTGACATATAAATGAATATAGTAATAAATAATAATAGTAAAAAATATATAAATATTAATGAATAGAATTATTTTGCATACCATTATTGCAAGAAAAGATTCAACAAAGAATATAGATCTACTCATCAATATCCGTATCCTCTTCGATTTGTAGGTCCTCCTCTTAATCACAGTAATCAATTAATATATCGTCTTCTATCTCATTATTATTTATGAACTGATCGTCATCCTCTGAATCATCAAGATTAAATATAAAATTAGCTTCAACTTTGTTGGATGGCAAATCAGTCCTATTCAAAAGAGTTGTCACAAGTTCATCAACAAGGAGCTTAGTTAATGTTTATTCTTCCTTTTGAAAAACTTCTTCTTCATGTAGATCTAAATTTTCGTCCATCTCTAGTCAGGTTGATATATTATTTACGCCTCTAGGTATTATTCTTTGTACGACATGCCAAGCACCTCGATGCTTCAAATTTTTTAAATATATTATTTATTTTACTTGAGTTGCTAATATATATGACTTATTTTGGTATCATGTTTATGCAAAATTTACACTGATAAAGTATAGATCGATATGAATACCGATCTTTTTATTGCTAATATGGACCGATATGAATATCTATCTTCTCTGCATTGAAATTTTCCTACAAAAATTTTGGTAGAATTTTCTTTAAAATATAAATATTTTTCATATTAAATTATAACAAGCAAAAGCACACAAAACAACATACAAAATATTTAAATTATAACAAGTAAAAATAATGTACATTGTGCCAATGGAACAATTAAATTAAATATTTTGAAAGACTATAATCAATTTATAAATTTCAGTAGGGACTAAATAGTAACACAAAAAATTTTATGCAATAAATTTTTAATTATTTTCATTACAAAAAAAATTATTTTTAAATATTTTATTTTATTTATCATTATTATTTTTTAATACTTATTATTATTTTTATTAATAAATTATTAATTTTTAAAAAATATTTTTTAAAAATAATTCTTTTATATTTTTCCCCTTCCTTCTCCTTCCCCCATATGCCACAACCCCTCGACCCCTGGCCATCCACCCTGGCCCATCGATTGTCATATCTCTGGCACCATCCCCGACCCCTCGGCCATCCGCACCACTCCCTGCATCGACCCCTAGTTCCCCGGCCCACCTCCGCATGACCAGCCCCTCCCCTCCCCCTGGGCCCTGGTGGCCATTAATGGGAATACAAACCCCCTGGTTCTCTGCCCCCCGACCACCCACACTGTGCGCCTCTTGCTCATGCCGCCTCCCAACCCCCACCCCCCCTCTCAGCCCGTGGCTTCACCTCCCCCTCTAGCTAGCTCAAATGAAATTAAAAAGAAGAAAAAAGTTTTACCTTTGATTGGCATGGATTGGGGGTGAAGCCGAGTAGAGCGGGGGAGTGGGAGCAGCAGCAACGATGGTGGGGGCGGTGGTAGTTGTGGCAGTGGGGGCAACATGACGGTAGGGATTGGTAGTGGCGGTTGATGATGACAAAGAGGAAGCCCGAGATAGGGGGCTCGCTCGCTAGCTGATGGAAGCCCGAGAGGCGGCGAGGGAGGTAGAGAGGAGGGGGTTTCGCGAGAACCAAGAGAGGCAGACAGAAGTGACCAAAAAAGCCCTAGATTTTTATTGAACTTTTAGTGATGCAAAAATATTTTTGTCGCTAAAAACTATTATTAGTGATGGATATTTCATTTTCATCGCTAATAATTTTCGTCAAATTTTTTCTCTCTCAAAATCTTTCCCTCTAAAAAGACAAAAAGAATTTTCATAAAAAAATAATTTATGATGAAAAATAATTTTTCATCGCTAATAAGTATTATTAGCGATGCAAAATATTTTTCTATATAATAATTCCCTCTAAAATATTTTTTCCCTCTCAAAATTTTTCCATCTAAAAAAATTTAACTAAAAGAATTTCATAAAAAAATAGTTTGGAATGAAATAGAATTTTCTATCACTAATAATTATTGTTAGCAATGAAAATATGTTTCCATCACTAATAATTCTCAACAAAAAAATTTTTTCCCCCTAAAATATTTTCCTCTAAAAGGATTTAACAAAAAAATTAATGGTGGAAAATACTTTTACATCATAAATACTTCTTGCAAAAAAAATTAAAAAAATATTTTTCTCTAAAATAAATTTAATCCAAAAATAATTTTTTCATCACAAATAAATTTTTGTTTGATGCACAAAGCACATGTATGCTATTTGATGCACCGCATGCTTGTGGGCTCACACGACATGCCATAGACAGGCGCAAATGGTCACCATCTATATTATGATTGTGAATGGAGATGACGAAAACTCAAATATGATGTAGAGAGTATAGGAATTTCAATAGTTTTCGGATCGTTCAATGCAGAGCAGTATGCACATTGAATGCAGAGCAGTATGCACATCATTCAATGCAATGCATGATGTATGCTATTCGATGCTCACGATCTTTGAAGTGCGAATGAGTCAGATTGACCTGTGACCCAATCCGAATCAATCTAATTGGATCAATCTAAAATTTTTCATCATAAATAATTGGCATTGATGATAGAAATATAGCATCCATTAATGATTCATCCCCCTCGGCTTTTGCCATGCTTGAGTCAATATTTTTTTTCGAGTAAGCCTAATGATCCAAAAATCCTTAAAACTTAGAAGTTAGTACAAAAAGAGAAGGATAGAAGATGAACGAGATGAGTGGAAGAGAGTTGCAAGTCCGAGCTTTATGGCTGGTTGAAGAGAATGTTAGACAATAGAGGGGCAAAAATTAGTAGAAATTTTTTTATCATAAATAATCTATCATTTTTTTTAATTTTTGATTTTTTATTGATTCTTTATGATGAAAAATTTTCATTGCAAATAAATAAGTATTTATGATGAAAATAAATTTTATGTCATAAATATATAATTATTTATGATAAAATATTTTCGTTGCAAATGATCTATCATTTATTTTTTTAAAATTTTTGATTTTTTATCAATTATTTATAATAAAAAATTTTCATCATAAATAAATAAGTATTTATGATAAAAATAAATTTTACATTGTAAATATATAATTATTTATGATAAAATATTTTCATCATAAATAATGTACTATTTTTTTTAAATTTATGATCTTTTGTTGATTATTTATGATAAAAAATTTTCATTACAAATTATTTGTATATTTGCAATGTCAAATTTATTTTCATCACAAATACCAACTTATTTATGATGAAAAAGTTTCATCATAAATACCAACTTATTTGCAGCAAAAAATTTTCATCGTAAATAATCTATCATTTATTTTTTTAAAGTTTTTAATTTTTTTATAGATTATTTATGATGAAAATTTTTTATTACAAATAAGTTGGTATTTACAATGAAAATATATTTTTCATCATAAATATTAAATTATTTATGATAAAATTTTTTTTTCATCGTAAATAATATATTATTTGTAATAAAATTTTTTCATCATAAATACTGATATTTGCAATGAAAATATTTTCATCATAAATAATTTTATTATAAAAATTTTATTTTCTTGTAGTTGTCGGTCATGCCAAGTGACTCATCTATTAGTGAATGCAAGTAGACGAGTGAGTACTAACCCTAGTGGCAGTGCATAAGACTAGAGGATGCACGTGAGTGATGGCCTTGATGATGGGTATGATTCATGGTCGAAATTAGATTTGGAATAGAAATAGATTGGAATAAGAGTAGAGATAGCCATATCCATCAATATATTTCATTTGCGAGTAGCTTCGGAATCGGAATAGGATCTGAATGCTTGAAAAAATTATGGATTTTCTGCTATGCTCACCTTGTGAACAATGTGCATCAATTTGCATGATACTATGAGGCCTTTTCATCGAGCACTTGGTGGCCACTGGGAAGGAGTGCGCTGAAACGAAAACTTAGGGGAAAGTAGGGAGCGATGGGGGTCGATCCTCATCGGGCTCCGGCGAGAAGAGCTGGTCTTGGGCGAGGGTGGTTCAAGGCTAACCTCAGCAGCCATCATGGACCTCCCACTAGATCTCTGAAGTGGAGATTGAGAAATTGCATAAGTATTTCACAAAAGTTTTGGAATTCCTGAAGGAGGTAATGGAGGATTCATGCTGGAAATGGGAAAATGTCTCTACTATCACCTAGAGCCTTGGTCGGCGAGTCCCAGTCAAGTGGGTGGCCAAGAACTTTAAGGAAAGAGTCAAGAGGTTTTCCTTAGCGGAGGATCATCAGCTATTCCACATCAAATCAATGGAGGAGTGGGACACTATCCTCAACCACAGTCCATGGTTCGTCGTCGGGTAGCTATTAGACATTGAACCATAGGCACCTAACTCTATCCCAGAGATGCATGTTGTCCATGAAATGATGATTTGGTTGAGGTTACTTAGCCTCGTAATCAAGTTTCATAATATGACAATGATTTTGGGCATCACTGAGGAAGTCAGGAGGCCGAACACCAATGACAACTTCATAAATCAGCTCCAGGAACTTAGGTATGCTAGAATCTGTATGGAGGTAAATGCCATAAAGCCTCTAAAACCGGGGTCTCGGAGAGGGGAAAGAGTAGGGTTTTTTGGTAACCTTTTGTATTTGAAAATTTGTCGGTGATCAGCTACCAATGCGGTCGAATCGACCATTCTGATGATGGTTGCTAGTTCTCATCCACCATCCCCTCTTCTAGAGGTAGTGCCTGTCTACTCCATCCATCCAATTTCATTGAGGTGAAGCAAGCAGATTACAGTCAAGGGAGATCTCTTGAGCTGGAGTTCGTGGAGGTGGTGGACAATCTGGAGGGGGAGGCTAATAGGGAGGAGGCTCAAGCGACCTTAATCAAGCTTCAGCTTGGGCCATGGTTGGTGACATCCAAGCTATGGTAGCCTAGGGCTAGCAAAAGCACCATGAAGGGGAGGAAGGGACCCAGTCTACCCCCAACTCGTCTGGTCCTAGCTCTTCTTCATTGAGGCTGAGCTCGCCATTGATGCAACCAAGCTCATCCAACTCTTTGCCGGATTTGGATGGATGCGGCGATCCCTAGAGAAGTGGACTAGGTGGAATGAGGTTGGCCCTTCGAAGGTCATCGAGTCTGTGCCTCGGCCAAGAACTCAATTTGATAGGTTGGGGCTAGGAGGATGGGGTCTTCAATGACCTACCCATGTCCAATTCAGGCTCTAGCTCAGCCCACCTCAAATGGGCCAAAAGTCTGAGTGCATTGGCTATTGAAAAATGTGTCTTAAAGCCAATCATCTAAGTAGTAGATGATTGAAATTAGTATATAAATTATCTAATAATAATAATATTATTGCATAAAAGTTCTATCTTCCTTAAATAAACTTCTAAATTATGATGAAGTCCTTAGAACCACAATCAATCGATAAAAAATGATTTATTGGATGGTTCTTAAATTGTTCACAACCAAATGATAAGTTATTAACAAGGATGATAACTTATCAAGTGTAGGTTGTTGTATACCATATGCGTTGGTTATTCTCGTAACTAAGTGGTGTGGAGACACTGGTATGACATTCATACGAGATGTAGGAGTACATTTGTACTAAACGTAATCAATGTAGTAGTCTACTATCAAGAGTAGCTAGTTAAGATCAATGGATATAAGTGTCCCTCTGACCTGAGATCGCCATGGTGACTTCGGAGCAACTTACTATACTTTGATGCTGGACTGCCTATATTTCTAATATAGATGACGAAAGATTTTTGGGTATAATCAAGTACTTGTAGAATCGGTGTATGAGTCAAGATGAGATTGACCATTTTTGTTTAACTTTAGGAAGAGAATGTCTCACTGTATTTTAATTTAGCAAAATCTAGGCCTGGGTAGTCCTCATGAGGTATTACGGGATTTGCAAAATTTTCAGACACAATAGATATGACTTGTATGAATGTTTGACAGCAAACTCGAGTCGTCTTGAGCATTATTGGTCATAGGGATGAATTATATGATAACCATGGGCTAGGATTCTAAAAATGTTGCTTTTGCATATATTCGATCTATACGGACGTTGAAAATCATTGCTAGATGGTAACTTTGATTAGTACAAAAATTGAATCCTATTCTACTGACTTAGGTTCGAACCTATGGGTTCACATATATTAGAGCTTGTAATATGATTGGATGGTTAATCGACAGTTGAGAATCATTTCTAGGTCAAACATTCAATGCGATTGATGTTTGACATAATGTAAGTATTGCAGGAGGATTGATTAGCAATTGAATTGCTAATTGACTCAATTTGATTGAACAATTGGACTGAGATCAAGTCTAATTAAATTAGATTCAATTAAAATTGATTTGGATTTAATTAGATTAAGTCTAATTGATTTATTGGATAAGCCAATTGCAAGATAAGAATAATTTCTTGTTTGACTAAGACCTAGGTGCACATGATTGACTTAGGATTTAAATCAGATTTAAATCTTGATTTAATATGATTTAATTAGACTCCTAGTTGGACTAAGATCATTCTTAATTGGATTGGATTTAATCTAGTTGAAATAGAATTTAAATTAGATTTAAAATAATTTTGACCTAATCAAACAAAAGAAGTCCCAGTTGGATTGGGACTCTCTCTCTTTCTCTTATGCCTATTAAAGCTCATGCCAAATATTTAATTTTAGATTTTTTTTATGTATTCCCACACCCAAGAAGACCTTCCACACCCACTATTTAGAATATTTAGAATTTATTTTGACTTGGTCAAAATTAGAAGAAAGTTGAAAATTATTTCCTACTTGGAAGAGTCTTCTTTGACACAAACTCCTCCCTCCTTTGTGCACCAACTCTATCCACACCTCTCTATCTTATTCAGCCATTTTTTTCTTAATTTTGTGCATGAGAATCAGTGGTTATACGAAAAAATAAGTGGAAGGGGCATCCAAGAGTTGGACGCCCCATAGAAGTCCTCCTTTAACTAGGTTTTGACCTAGTCTTGCAATAAAAGGTGGATGCCTCTTATGAGATGGTTTTAGGATGTAAAAAATCTTTAAAAAATTATAAAAAATTAGAGAAGGAGGAGAAGGTGTGGAGGATTTATGGTGCCAAGATTCTTGGAGAAGAGCCCTCAATTAAGACATCAAAGGTTGATGTCTTGAAAAAATAAGATAAGAGATGATTGTCTTCTCTTATAATTTTTTTTTATATTTCTCTCTTTCTATTTTATTTATAATTTTTATATAATAAAAATCTGAGAGACAGAGAGAGGAAGGGCTTGAGGAAAGATGGTGCCAAGATTCTTAGAGAAAAGATCTTCATCTGGACATCAATCATTGATGTCATGAAGGTACAAAGGTAAGAGAAGATTATCTTCTCTTTATTTTTTTTTTGAGTATCTTCTTCTTCATTATTTTATATAATTTTTATATGATAAAGATTAGAGAGAGAGAGAGGAAGAGGGCATGGGATCTGTGCTCCAAGGTGTTGGGGTATGGTGATCATTTTTGGACATGATCTGATCATGTCCTGATTTGAGAAGAAGAAGAGAAGAAGATCTTCTCTTAGGGTTTCCTTAAGAGTCCTTCTCAATTTTATTTATGAGATTTTTATGAGAAAAATTTGAGGGTGTGATATCTAAAAAATTAGAAAAAAATCTAAAGGAGAAGGTCTCCTCTGAATCTAGTATAATAGATATTTTCAGGACATCAACTATTGACGTCCTGAAGGAGAAAATTTATCTTCTCCTAGGGTTTATTCCATATGTCTATTTATTTTTGATTTATGAGAGATCTAAGGATTGGATTCCTTTCTTATTTTTTCTCATGTACTTCATCTCTTGGAGTGTCCAAGAGATCCAAAGAATATATATTTGATTAACCATCAGGAGGGATCCACAAGAAACTAGCACTTCGAGCGGATCTTTGTTCGACGAACCTCCGATCTATATTGTAGGTTTGTTTAGATCACTTATAGAGATCGAATGCTTGTACGGCTCCAAAGGCAACAACGAATTCAACCACGAAGTTCTTGATCCGCATAAAAGTAAGAGATCTAATCTCTTGGTAACCTAGATGCAATCTAGGGTTAGATCTAGAATTGTTCTAGATCTAGGTATTGATATGATCAATACCACTTATGATTAATTTAATTTTAAATTTATATTTATATCATAATATGTTATAGATCCTTGATGTAGAATTTTATAATTTGATTACATGCATGTTGTAGATTAAATAGTTTAATCTATATTTTCCATTGCTCTATATTTCAAAAAAGTTTTGAAATCTATGCATGAAACCTTGCATATTTTCTATCAATGGTATCAGAGCATCTATGTTCTATTATAATATGTTTATATATGCTTTAGATTAAATTTAAAAATTAAAGTTAATTAAAGATTATACATACTATCATAAGGTTATCCTGTTGTAAGGTTAACCCCTTACAATGAAAAGATTGTCCTAGTATGTGCTGATCTAAATCAAAATCATGAATTATTTAGATTAGATCTAAAAAAATTTATGATTTAATTTTTTGATTTAAATTTAAAATTTAATAGATATTAGATCTATTAGATTATTTAGATAAGATTTAAATAATATCAGGATTGCACATACTGCCATAAGGTTATTCTGCTGTAAGGTTTATCCCTTACAATGGAAAGATTATTCTAGTATGTGCTGATCCAAAAAACTTAAATCATAAATATGTTAGATGAGATCTAAAATGATTTATGATTTATTTTTAAATTTTAAATCTAATTTTAAATAATTTATGATTTGATCCACATGATGTGTTTTATGTTTAGATCTAATCCTCTTATTGCATATGTTGATATGTAATTTTTATTTTGAATCTAGAATATATATATATATGATATATTTATTTTATAAAAATTAAATCGTAAACTTACTTTCTGTAAAATCCTAGATTTAAAATCTTAGGACATGATCTAAATAATAAAAAAATCAAATCTAAAACTATTATTGAATATGATTCAATACAATTTGAAAATGTTTCAAATAATAAAATCAGAAACTAGTTCTAAGATTTTATAAACCTAAATCCATAAGACTTGAACTTAATTAAGAATTAAGTAATTATTTAGGATCTA
This sequence comes from Cocos nucifera, assembly GCA_006176705.1. NCBI lineage: Eukaryota > Viridiplantae > Streptophyta > Magnoliopsida > Arecales > Arecaceae > Cocos > Cocos nucifera. The sequence continues at coordinate 110,540 of QRFJ01003207.1, forward strand.
GGTTTATGATTTGAAGATTCTAAGATAATTTCATAAAACATGGATTAAAGAAAAATGGGTTAGCTTTGATCAGATCCTTAACTGGATTAGACCTAGGTTAGATTAAATATGGACATAGTTAAGAAATTGATCAAATCTAATTAATAGTTAATTCGGATTAGGTTATTTCTATAGATCACTTCAATAGTTGTAGTTGATCAAAGTCCATATATCTAACAAATAGATGCTGATTATGGCTAATGGTCGAGCTCGAGTCTTTAGGCAGACCAAATCAAAACTGATAAACCAATTGATGTCTAAGGTAAGTCTGGCATCCCAGACCGATGGTTTTTAATTGGCAGCCTGCTTATCTGATCATTTCTGATGGTATCTAAGGCAAGCTTTGGCAGACCCTTCCACCGATCTCACTTACCTGGCCAATGTGATTAATCATATTTTTGATTAGGTTGCTCATTGATTCATGCTAACCCATGTCACATAGAAAATCAATGAGACTGATTTTATTCAGTTAGACTGATTTAGGTACCCATGGATCATAATTAATCCTAGTCCTCATCATTGACTTGTGAAGTTAGTGGGAGGACTTGACTTGGTAAATTCAGTGGAAGTAAATTGGTCCATGTCCTTTCTATCCTTAAATCACTTATAATTTAAATATTCTAAAATTATTAGATCCTTACAATGATAAAGTTATAGGGATAACGGAGTCATAGCCTTCCATTAAGGTATTTGATAATGGGTCCATTAACTCAATAATCATTGGAGGCCCAAAGGCCTGATGCTTATTGACTAATGAAATTATCATCCATCATATGATGATTTGGACGTGTCTCTCTAATGGTGGTTGGATTGGCCAACCAAAGTTGGATCTGATCATTCATTGATTGGATGCACTAAGTATGGTCATGTTAATGGTTGGACCTAACTGGATCCTTTTTTGAGAAGGCCAAAGCCAACTGATCAGGGCCTAGGGCAAAATTAAAATTACTAAAAATTATTTAAAAAAATAATTAGTTATGAACCTACCCTTAGATGTATATGGGTGGGCCAACCAAAGTTGGACTCGTGTGCAGTCTATGTAGATTCTAGTACCTACTAGGGAATATAAGTAATTTTTCGAATTGGAGGTAGAGGTTATCAGTTTGAATAAAATAGTGAAAGAACCCTTAGACTAAAGTCCAAATTTTTAGGCTTAAAATGATTTATATACAATAGATCATTTTTCTCTATTAAGGCTAAATCCTAGTTGCTCTAATCACTGTTAGACAGTGAAGACTTATGGATCCAACTTCGATAATTAGTATCAAAAGTTGAATATTGGTTCAGCAGTACGAATGGATTCATATTGAAGTTTTTGAGCCCAATCAAAATAATTAGTCAAAAATTAACCCAAATCAGGCATAGTACTTCTAATGTCTGAAACATGATCATAGGAAGAAGATTTGTCTTGCTTTTCTTGATCACAATAGGCTGAACAAGAGAAATGAGCAAAAGTTGCTCATTAAATACCTTAAAACTTCTCTGTATGTAATTCTATTACCTGGGTATTAAATACCAGTGGTCTTATGCAATTCGTTGCAAGGACTTAAGATAAGTGGAATGTACACACCCTAGTTAGATTATATCATGGATGTCTATATTTGGCATTACAGGCTTAGTCATATTGACAAGAACAGGATAAATGGGTAAGCTTGAGAGAAAAACCTCGATATCAATGATTGTGAATTATTGATAGCCTATGAATCTTGTCTTCGTGGGAAGATGATAAAGTCACCTTTTACTGAAAAAGATAAAGGAGCCGATGAAGTTCTAAGTCTCATACATAGTAATGTATGTGGATCTTGAACTTAAGTGCCAAAGAAAGATATTAATATTTCATTACAGACGACCTATCTAGACATGGATACGTCTGAGATGAATCATTTGAAATGTTCAAATGATTCAATAATAAAAAAGAAAAATAAACTGGATAAGGTATTAAAACTCTTTGATCAAATCGAGGAGGCAAATACTTATCCAGTGAGTTTGTGATATATCTAGGAGAGAATAGGATTCTCTCTCAGTGGATTCCTTTTCAGAACATAGTGTATGTAAAAGAAGAAATTAAACTTTGTTAGACATGATAATCAACAATAGGGTATACTTGTCTGCCTGTTGCAGGATTGTGCTCTTGTGACTATTTTTTTATTCTAAAAATTTATACCGAGTTAATCTGTTGCATTGACTCCATATGGGATATAGATCGGGCGTAGACCTAGACTCTCTCACTTTCAGATTTGGAGTTGATCGACCTATGTCGTATATTTGCACATAGATAAACTTAGATCTTGGTCCAATAAGTGTTTAAGGGTTATTAATTCTTCTATGATAAAGAACATAAGATGTTCATCAGCAGTAGGACATTCCTTTTGGAAAGAAGTTTTTTAGAAAAGAAATTGATGCCTATCAAGTTGAACTTATAAAAGTTTGATTGGTAGAAAAGAATCGATATTATCTGATAAACCTATAGAATCGAATTTGATTAGATCAAATTCGGAGTCCATTAAAGTGTCATCTTTAAGAAGATCCGATAGAGTACCGCATTAGTCGGATAGATACTTCAGTGTCTAGGTTTGGGATGGCGATCATGTTGAGCTCGATGAGAATAATAAGGATTCGATCACCTATAAGAATACAGTGCAGTGGGTTGATTCTGAGAAGTGGCTTAGAGCCATATGATCCAAATTGAAGTCTATGAAAATCAATAGTGTATGGACACTAGTTGATCACTTAAAGGTATAAAATGGTATGAATGGATTTTTAATAGGATCAAAGTAGCACAAACGAAAAGATAAGGACCTATAAAGCCCATCGGAGTATCATCTCAGAGTTTGAAGATACGTTCTGAACGTATATCTTAGTTATAAACAAAGACAAACCCTGCACTTATTATTGGGCAAAATATTGTGTAGTGTTATTTCTTGTAATGTTTGAGGATGAAATTCTCTTAATCTAGAATAACATTCTAACATTGCAAGAAATAAAGGTTTAGCTGTCATTTTATTTATCCATGTACGAGATTAGACATGGTATACTTACAAGAGGTGGTGAGCAGATACCAGTCTGATCTAAGTAAGAGCCACTGAAGGATTGTATAGACAATCTCTAAGTATTTGAAAAATACTAAGGTCCAATGACTTAAATATGGAAGTACTGACTTAAAATATATGGATATTTTAATTTCAGTCAGAACAAGATGACAAAAAGAGAATATCGACTCATACCATAATTGTTGGAGCAATCTGCTAGAAAGATTTCAAGCAGGATATTTTAGCCTATTTAGTTAGTGATGTAGAGTACATCATGGCATATGATGCTGCCATGTAAGCTGTGTAGTTACTGAGGTTTATTAGCAGGTTGGGAGTGGCACCCTCCAACCATGGTCCAAACTTATCGTAGCACTAGAGCCATAGCTTAAGCTAAAGAATCAAAGGAACAGCACATTCTACATCATTTTCATCTTAGATATTTAATCTGGGTGACGTCGATCTTTAGAAGATCAATGTAAAAGGAGAATTTGATCGACCCATTTGCTAAGGCCTCGAAACTAAAGAGTTCTACAAACTCAAGTGAAAGAAAAGATATTTGATGTCGTTCTGATTAGCTTTAGTCCAAGTAAAAGTTATTGAAAAATATGTCCTAAAGCTAATCATCTAAGTAGTAGATGATTGGAATTAGTATATGAATTATCTAATAATAATAGTAATTTGACTATTTCATCATAAAAGTTCTATCTTCCTTAAATGAACTCCTAAATTATGATGAAGTCCTTAGAATCATAATCAATCGATAAAGAAGGATTTATCGAATGATTCTTAAATTATTCATGATCAAATGATAAGTTATTAATAAGGATGATAACTTATCGAGTGTAGGTCGCTGTATGCTATATGAGTTGGTTGTCCTCGTAATCAAGTAGTGTGGAGACACTAGTATGGCATCTAAGCGAGATGTAGGAGTACATCTATACTGAATGTGATCAATGTAGCACTCTACTATCAAGAGTAGTTAGCTAAGGCCAATGGGTATAAGTGTCCCTCCGACCTGAGATCGCCATGGTGACTTGCAAGTAACTCACTATACTTTGGTGTTGGACTGCCTGTATTTCTAATATAGGTGATGAAAGATTTTTAGATACAGTCAAGTACTTGTAGAGTTGGTGTGTGAGTCAAGATGGGATTGACTACTCCTGATTAACTTTAGAAAGAGAATGTCTCGCTGTGTTTCAATTTAGCAAAATCTAGGCCTGGGTAGTCCTCGTGAGGTCTCACGGTATTTGCAAAATTTTGAGACACAATAGAGATGACTTGTATGAGTGTTTGATAGCATACTCGAAGTCGTGTTGAGCATTATTGATCATAGGGATGAATTATATGGTAACCATGGCTAGGATTCTAAGAATGTTGCTTTTGCATACATTCGATCTATTCGTACGTTGGAAATCATTGCTAGATGATAACTTTGATTGGTATAGGAATTGATTTCTATACTATCAGCTTAGGTTCGAACATATGGGGTCACACACATTAGATCTTGTAATCTAATTGGATGGTTAATCGATGATTGAGAATCGTTTCGAGGTCAAACATTCAATGCGATTGATGTTTGACCTAATGCTAGTATTGTAGGATCGATTAGCAATTGGATTGCTAATTGGCTCAATTTGATTGAGCAATCGAACTGAGATCAAGTCTAATTAAATTAAATTTAATTAAAATTAATTTAGATTTAATTAGATTAAGTCTAATTGATTTATTGGATAAGCCAATTTCAAGGTAAGAATAATTTCTTGTTTGACTAGGACTTGGGTGCACCTGATTGACTTAGGATTTAAATTAGATTTAAATCTTAATTTAATATGATTTAATTAGGATCCTTGTTGGATTGCATTTAATCTAGTTGAAATAGGATTTAAATTGAGTTTAAAATAATTTTAACCTAGTCAAATAAGAGGAGTCCTAGTTGGACTGGGACTTTCTCTCTTTCTCTTGCGCCTATTAAAGCTCTGTCAAATATTTAATTTTAGATTTTTTCTATATATTTTCAAACCCAAGAAGGCCTTCCACATCCACTATTTAGAATATTTAGAATTTATTTTGACTTGGTTAAAATTAGAAGGAATTTGAAAATTGTTTCCTACTTGAAAGAGTCTTCTTTGACCCAAACTCCTCCCTCCCTTGTGTGCCAACTCTATCCACGCCTCTCTATCTTATTCAGCCCTTTTTCTCTTATTTTTGTGTTTGAGAATTAGTGGTTACATGAAAAAATAAGTGAGAGGGAGAATTAGTGGTTACATGAAAAAATAAGTGAGAGGAACGTCCAAGAGTTGGACGCCCCATAGAAGTCCTCCTTTGACTAGGTTTTGACCTAATCTTGCAATAAAAGGTGGATGCCTCTTATGAGATGGTTTTAGAATATGAAAAATCCTAAAAAAATCATAAAAAATTAGAGAAGAAGGAGGAGAAGCTGTGGATGATTTGTGGTGCCAAGATTCTTGGAGAAGAGCCCTCAATTAAGATATCAAAGGTTGATGTCTTGAAGAGACAAGGTAAGGGATGATTGTCTTCTCTTATATTTTTCTTTTATATTTCTTTCTTTCTATTTTTTTTATGATTTTTATATGATAAAAATCTAAGAGAGAGAGAGGAAGGGCTTGAGAAAAGATGGTGCTAAGATCCTTAGAGAAAAGGTCTTCATCTGAACATCAATTATTGATGTCATGAAGGTACAAAGATAAGAGAAGATTATCTTCTCTTTATTTTTTTTTGAGTATCTTCTTCTTCATTATTTTATGTGATTTTTATATGATAAAGATTAGAGAGAGAGAGGGGCGTGGGATCTGTGCTCCAAGGTGTTGGAACATGGTGATCTTTTTTGGACATGATCTGATCATGTCCTGATGCGAGAAGAAGAAGAGAAGAAGGTCTTCTCTTAGGATTTCCTTGAGAGTCCTTCTCAATTTTATTTATGAAATTTTTATGAGAAAAATTTGAGGGTGTGATATCTAAAAATTTTAAAAAAAAATTAGAGGAGAATGTCTCCTCTGAACCTAGCATAATAGATGTTTTCAGGACATCAACCGTTAACGTCCTGAAGGAGAAGATTTGTCTTCTCCTAGGGTTTATTCCATACGTCTATTTATTTTTGATTTATCGAAGATCTAAGAATTGGATTCCTTCCTTATTCCTTCTCATGTTCTTCATCTCTTGGAGTATCCAAGAGATTCGAAGAATATGTATTTGATTAACCATCAGGAGGGATCCGTGAGAAGCTAGCACTTCGAGCGGATCTTCGTTCGACGAACCTTCAATCTGTGTTGTAGGCTCGTGTGGATCATCTGTAGAGGTCGGATACTTGTGCAGCTCCAAAGATAATAATGAATTCAATCGTAGAGTTCTCGACCTGCATAAAGGTAAGAGATCTGATCTCTTGGTGACCTAGATGCGATCTAGGGTTAGATCTAGAATTATTCTAGATCTAGGTATTGATATGATCAATACCACTTATGATTAATTTAATTTTAGATTTATATTTACATCATAACATGTTATAGATCCTTGATGTAGGGTTTTGTAATTTGATTACATGTATGTTGTAGATTAAATAGTTTAATCTATGTCTTCCGCTGCTCAATATTTCGAAAAAGTTTTGAAATCTATGCATGAAACCCTGCATGTTTCCTATCAGTGGTATCAGAGTATCTAGGTTCTATTATAATATATTTATGTATGCTTTAGATTAAATCTAAAAATTAAAGTTAATTAAAGATCGCACATACTGCCATAAGATTGTCCTATAGTAAGGTTAACCCCTTACAATGACAATGTTGTCCTAGTATGTACTGATCCAAATTAAAATCATGAATTATTTAGATTAGAACTAATTAAATTTATGATTTAATTTTTTAGTTTAAATCTAAAATTTAATAAATATTAGATCTATTTTAGATTATTTAGATTAGATCTAAATAATATCAGCATTGCACATACTGCCATAAGATTGTCCTGCTGTAAGGTTTATCCCTTATAGTGGAAAGATTGTCATAGTATGTGCTGATCCAAGAAACTTAAATCATAAATATATTAGATGAGATCTAAAGTAATTTATAATTTATTTTTATATTTTAAATCTAATTTTAAATAATTTATGATCTGATTTACATGATGTGTTTTTTGTTTAGATCTAATCCTCTTATTGCATATGTTAATATGTAATTTTTATTTAGAATCTATAATGTATATGTATGACATATTTATTTTATAGAAATTAAATCACAGACTTACTTTCTATAAAATTTTAGATTTGAAATCTTAGGACATGATCTAAATAATGAAAAAATCAGATCTAAAACTATATATTGAATATGATTCAATACAATTTGAAAATATTTCAAATAATAAAATCAAAAACTAGTTTTGAGATTTCATAAATCTAAACCCATAAGATTTGAACTTAATTGAGAATTAAGTGATTGTTTAGGATCTAGGTTTGTGATTTGAAGATCCTAAGATAATTTCATAAAACATGGGTTAAAGGAAAATGTGTTCACTTTGATCAGGTCCTTAATTGGGTTAGACCTAGGGTTAGATTAAATATGGACATAGTTAAGAAATTAATCAAATCTAATTAATAATTAATTAGGATTAAGTCATTTCTATAGATCACTTTAATAGTTGTAGTTGATCAAAGTCCATACATCTAACAAATGGATGTTGATCGTGGCTCAGTGGTTGAGCTCGAGTCTTTAGGCAGATGAAATCAAAACTGACAAATCAATTGGTGTCTAAGATAAGTCTAACATCCCAGACCGATGTTTTTTAATTGGTAGTCTGCTTATTTGATCATTTTTGATGATGTCTAAAGCAAGCCTTGGTAGACCCTCCCACCGATCTTACTTACCTGACCAATATGGTTAATCAAGTTTTTGATTAGGTTGCTCATTGATTCGTGCTAACCCATGTCACATAGAAAATCAGTGAGACTAATTTAAGTACCCATGGACCATAATTGATCCTAGTCCTCATCAATGACTTGCGAAGTTAGTGGGAGGACTTGACTTGGTGAAATTAGTGAGAGCAAATTGGTCCATATCCTTTCTATCCTTAAATCACTAATAATTTAAATCCTCTAAAATTGTTAGATCCTTAAAATGATAAAGTTATGGAGATAACGGAGTCATAGCCTCCCATTAAAGTGTTTGATAATGGATCCTTTAACTCAATAATCATTGGAGGCCCAAAGGCCTGGTGCTTGTTGACTAATGGAATTATCATCCATCATATGATGACTTGGATGTGTCTCTTTAATGGTGGTTGGGTTGGCCAACCAAAGTTAGCCTGATCATTCATTAGTTGGATGTGCCAAGTATGGTCATGTTAATGGTTGGACCTGATTGGATCCTTTTCAGAGAAGGTCAAAGCCAATTGATCAGGGCCTAGGGCAAAATTAAAATTACTAAAAATTATTTAGAAAAATAATTAGTTATGAACCTACTCTTAGATGTACAATGGTGGACCAACCAAAGTTGGGCTCGTGTGCAGTCTATGTGGATTCTAGTACCTACTAGGGAATATAAGTAATTCCTCAAATTGGAGGTAGAGGCTATAAGTTTGAATAAAATAATGGAAGAACCTTTAGACTAAAGTCCAAGTCTTTAAGCTTAAAATGATTCATATACAATAGGTCATTTTTCTCTATTAAGGCTAAATTCTAATTGCTCCTATCACTGTTAGACAGTAAAGACTTAAGGACCCAACTTTGATAATTAGTATCGAAAGTTGAATATTGGTTTAGCAGTACGAATAGATTCATATTGGAATTTCTAAGCCCAGTCAAAATAATTAGTCCAAGATTAATCTAAATCAGGCATAGTACTTCTAATGTCTGAAACATGGTCATAGGAAGAAGATTTGTCTTACTTTTCTTAACCATAACAGGCTGAACAAGAGAAAGGAGCAAAAGTTGCTCATTAAAGACGTTATATGATAACATCTTAAAACTTCTCTGTATGTAATTCGACTACCTGGGTATTAGATACCGGTGGTCTTATGCAATTTGTTGCAAGGACTTAAGGTAAGTGAAATGTACACACCCTAGTTAGATTATATCATGGATGTCTATGTTTGACATTACAGGGTTTGTCATATTGAGAAGAACTGGATAAATGGATTAGCTTGAGAGAAAAACCTCAATATCAATGATTGTGAATTATTGATAGCCTATGAATCTTGTCTTCATGGGAAGATGACAAAGTCATCTTTTACTGAAGAAGATGAAGGAGCCTATAAAGTTCTAAGTCTCATAGATAGTGATGTATGTGGATCTTGAACTTAACTGCTAAAGGAAGACATTAATATTTCATTATAGATGATCTATCTGGGTATGGGTACGTCTGGGATGAATCATTTGAAATATTCAAATGATTCAATAATGAAAAAAAAATAGATAATATATTAAAATTCTTCGATCAGATCGAGGAGGAAAATATTTTTTCAGTGAGTTTGTGACATATCTAGGAGAGAATAGGATTCTCTCTCAGTAGATTTCTTTTCGAAATATAGTGTATCTAAAAGAAGAAATTAAACTTTGTTAGACATGGTTCAATCTATAATAGGGTATACTTGTCTGCCTGTTGTAGGGTTGTGCTCTTATGACAATTTTTTTACTCTAAAAATTTATACCGAGTTAATCTGTTGCATTGACTCCATATGGGATATGGATCGGATGTAGACCTAGACTCTCTCACTTTCGGATTTGGAGTTGATCAGCCCATGTTGTATATTTGCACACAGATAAACTTGGATCCTGATCCAATGAGTGTTTAAGGGTTATTAATTCAGCTATACTAAAGAACATAAGATGTTCATCAGTAGTAGGGCATTCCTTTTGGAAAGAAGTTTCTTAAAGAAGAAACTAATGTCTATCAAGTTGAACTTGTAAAAGTTTGACTGGTAGAAAAGAATCGATATTATCTGATAAACCTACATAACCAAATTTAATTAGATCAAATTCAGAGCCCATTAAGGTATCACCTTTATGGAGATCCGATAGAGTACCGCATTAGTCGGATAAATACTTCAGTGTCTAGGTTTGGGATGGTGATCATGTTGAGCTCGATGAGAACAACAAGGATCCGATCACCTATAAGGATACAGTACAGTGGGCTGATTCTGAGAAGTGGCTTGGAGCCATATGTTCCAAATTGAAATCTATGAAAATCAATAGTATATGGACACTAGTTGATCACCTGAAGGGATAAAACCCATTGAATGTGAATGGATTTTTAATAGGATCAGAGTAGCACAGACGGGAAGATAAGGACCTATAAAGCCCGTCGGAGTATCATCTTAGAGTTCGAGCATATGTTCTGAATGTATATCTTAGTTATGAACAAAGATAAACCCTGCACTTATTATTGGGCAAAATATTTTGTAGTGTTATTTCTTGTGATGTTTGAGGTTGAAATTTTCTTAATTCGAAATAACATTCCAACATTACAAGGAATAAAGGTTTAGCTGTCATCTTATTTATCCATGTATGAGATTAGACATGGTATACTTACTAAAGATAGTGAGTAGATACCAGTCTGATCCAAGTAAGAGCCATTGAAAGATTGTATAGATAATTTTTAAGTATTTAAAAAATACTAAGATCCAGTGACTTAAATATGGAAGTACTGACTTAAAATATATGGATATTTTGATTTCAATCAGAACAAGATGACAAAAAGAGAATGTTGACTCATACCCTAATTGTAGGAGTAATCTGCTGGAAAGGTTCCAAACAGAATATTTTAGCCTATTTAGTTAGTGATGTAGAGTACATCGTGGCATATGATGCTGCCATGTAAGTTGTGTAGTTACTGAGGTTCATTAATAGATTGGGAGTGGTACCCTCCAACCATGATCCAGTCCTATCGTAGCACTGGAGCCATAGCTTAGGCTAAAGAACCGAAGGACCAGCATATTTTGCATCATTTTCATCTTAGATATTTGATCTGGGTGACGTCGATCTTTAGAAGATCGATGTAAAAGGAGAATTTGATCGACCCATTTGCTAAGGCCTCGGAACTAAAGAGTTCTACGAACTCAAGTGAAAGATAGGATATTTGATATCATTCTGATTGACTTTAGTCCAAGTGGGAGTTGTTAAAAAATATATCCTAAAGCCAATCATCTAAGTAGTAGATGATTGAAATTAGTATATGAATTATCTAATAATTATAGTAATTTGGCTGTTTCATCATAAAAGTTTTATCTTCCATAAATAAACTCCTAAATTATGATGAAGTTCTTAGAACCACAATCAATCGATAAAGAAAGATTTATCGGATGGTTCTTAAATTATTCATGATCAAATGATAAGTTATTAACAAGGATGATAACTTATCGAGTGTAGGTCGCTGTATGCCATATGCGTTGGTTGTCCTCATAACTAAGTGGTGTGGAGATACTGATATGGCATCTAGGCAAGATGTAGGAGTACATCTATACTGAATATGACCAATATAGTACTCTACTGTCAAAAGTAGCTAGCTAAGGCCAATGGGTATAAGTGTTCCTCTGATCTGAGATCGCCATGATGACTTACGAGCAACTCACTCTACTTTAGTGCTGGACTGCTTGTATTTTTAATATAGGTGATGAAAGATTTTTGGGTACAGTCAAGTACTTGTAGAGTTGGTGTGTGAGTCAAGATGGGATTGACCACTTCTGATTAACTTTAGGAAGAGAATGTCTCGCTGTATTTTAATTTAGCAAAACCTAGGCCTGGGTAGTCCTCGTGAGGTGTCATGAAATTTATAAAATTTTGAGACACAATAGAGATAACTTGTATGAGTGTTTGACAGCATACTCAAAGTCGTCTTGAGCATTATTGGTCATAGGAATGAATTATATGATAACCATGGGCCAGTGTTCTAAGAATGTTGCTTTGCATACATTCGACCTATCCGAACGTTAGAAATCATTGCTAGATGGTAACTTTGATTGGTATAAAAATTGGTTCTTATACTACCGACTTAGGTTCGAACCTATGGGATCACACACATTAGAGCTTATAACATGATCGGATGGCTAATCGATAATTGAGAATCATTTCGAGATCAAACATCCAATGTGATTGATGTTTGACCTAATGTAAGTGTTACTGAAGGATCGATTAGTAATTGGATTGCTAATTGGCTCAATTTGATTGAGAAATTAGGCTGAGATCAAGTCTAATTGAATTAAATTCAATTATAATTAGTTTGAATTTAATTAGATTAAATCTAATTGATTTATTGGATAAGCCAATTACAAGGTAAGAATAATTCCTTGTTTGACTAGGACTTGGATGCACCTGATTGACTTAGGATTTAAATCAGATTTAAATCTTGATTTAATATGATTTAATTGAGCTCCTAGTTGGATTAGGATTATTTTTAATTGGGTTGCATTTAATCTAGTTTAAATAGGATTTAAATTAGATTTAAAATAATTTTGACCTAGGACTGGGACTCTCTCTCTTTCTCTTGCACCTATTAAAGTCCATGCAAAATATTTAATTTTAGATTTTTTCTATATATTTCCATGCCCAAGAAGGCCTTCCATCCCCACTATTCAGAATATTTGGAAATTTTTTTTGACTTGTTCAAAATTATTGAAAGTTGTTTCCTACTTGGAAGAGTCTTTTTTGACCCAAACTCGTCCCTCCCTCGTGCGCCAACTCTACCCACGCCTCTCTATCTTAATAGACCCTTTTTCCCTTAGTTTTGTGCATGAGAATTAGTGGTTACACAAAAAAATAAGTGGGAGGGGCATCCAAGAGTTGGACGCCCCATAGAAGTCCTCTTTTGACTAGGTTTTGACCTAGTCTTGCAATGAAAGGTGGATGCCTCTTATGAGATGGTTTGAGGATGTAAAAAATCCTAGAAAAATTATGAAAAATTAGAGAAGAAGGAGGAGAAGATGTGGAGGATTTGTGGTGTCAAGATTCTTGGAGAAGAGCTCTTAATTAAGACATCAAAGGTTGATGTCTTGAAGAGACAAGATAAGAGATGATTGTCTTCTCTTATATTTTTTTTTTATGTTTCTCTCTTCCTATTTTATTTATAATTTTTATATGATAAAAATCTAAGAGAGAGAGAGGAAGGGCTTGAGGAAAGATGGTGCCAAGATCTTTAGAGAAAATATCTTCATCTGGACATCAATCGTTGATGTCATAAAGACACAAAGGTAAGAGAAGATTATCTTCTCTTTATTTTCTTTTGAGTATCTTTTTCTTCATTATTTTATATAATTTTTATATCATAAAGATTAGAGAGAGAGAGAGGAAGAGGGAATGGTATCTGTGCTCCAAGGTGTTGGGGTATAGTGATCATTTTTGGACATGATTTGATCATATCCTAATGCTAGAAGAAGAAGAGAAGAAGATCTTCTCTTAGGATTTTCTTGAGAGTTCTTTGTCTCAATTTTGTTTATAAGATTTTTATGAGAAAAATCTGAGGGTGTGATATCTAAAAAATTAAAAAAAAATCTAGAGGAGAAGGTCTCCTCTGAACCTAGCATAATAGATATTTTTAGGACATCAACTGTTGACATCATGAAGGAGAAGATTTATCTTCTCCTAGGGTTTATTCCATATGTCTATTTATTTCTGATTTATGAGAGATCCAAGGATTGGATTCCTCTCTTATTCCTTCTCATGTTCTTCATGTCTTGGAGTGTCCAAGAGATTCGAAGAATATATATTTGATTAACCATTAGGAGGGATCCGCGAGAAGCTAGCACTTTGAGCGGATCTTCGTTCGATGAATCTTCAATTTGTGTTGCAGGTTCGTGTGGATCACCTATAAAGGTCAAATGCTTGTGCGGCTCCAAAGATAACAACGAATTCAACCATGGAGTTTTCAACCCGTACAAAAGTAGGAGATCTGATCTCTTGGTGACCTAGATGCGATCTAGGATTAGATCTAGAATTATTCTAGATCTAGGTATTGATAGGATCAATATCACTTATGATTAATTTAATTTTAGATTTATATTTGCATTATAACATATTATAGATCCTTGATGTAGAATTTTATAATTTGATTACATACATGTTGTAGATTAAATAGTTTAATCTATGTCTTCTGCTGTTTTACATTTTAAAAAAGTTTTGACATCTATGCATAAAATCCTACATGTTTCCTATCATCGGCCCACCCTTAGGAGAAAGGGAGTGACGGCTCCATTGGATCGGGCCCTATGGGCCCACACAATTTTGGCCCAAGCCCAAGTGGAGGGGAGTCCTTCTAGTGGGTCGTGCTTGAGGCGTATGCTGTTGCTAGTGCAGTCCGGCTTGAGAGGGAGTGGGCCCGCAGTTGGGGGGGCTTTAGGTGCTGTAGAGGAGCCTACAGTACCTAGTGAAGGCCTTATTTAGCATGGGGAAGCCTCAAGCATGATGGTAATTGGGAAAGAAGTGGTGCTGGCCAGTTAAGGAAAGTCAAGGAAGGTCATGGGGCTAAAGAGAGTGGTTCACCATAGGGAGATCTCCGAGTTGGGCAAGAAGGTGGGTAGTGATAGGAAGATTGGTCCTTCTAGGCCATACTTGCTTGACTGCACCCCTTACGGCATGGCAGTTTGACACATCAAAGTAGCATAAGAGAGGGAGACTAATGAGCAAGTCTCTTTAGAAGACTATGGTGGCCCACTAGGGGAGAAGACAAAGAAGCTTAAGGTACAAGCTGGTAGCATAGTGGACCTAGCATCCCCATCCCATTGAGATTCTCATTAATGAAAATCCTTCTATGGAATGTCTGGGGGACCAGGAAACCTTTCTTTTCTTCTACTTTTAGAGAATTAGTCAGTAGCATAGTTTGGACATTTGTATACTCTTAGAGACCTGACTAGCTGGTAGAATTTTGGCCCATGCCCGACACCATTTTTCGATGTCGTGGGCTTTTATGCCATTGAGTCATGGGGCCTCATAGTAGACATTATTGTTGCATAGTGGAGTAAGGGAGTCACTATTGATGTATTTCATAATTGCACTTAGCAAGTTATTTTTATAATTTCTAAAATAAATCAACATCCTTGGCTCTGATCTAGTATTTATGCTATAATATAGATTATAGGGAGCGGTGGATTTTGAGGAATAAGGTCTCTAGACTTATTGAGCAAGGCATCCCATCCTTAGGTATTGAGGATTTTAATTACATTGATGGACCTTAGGAGAAGAGGGGGGGTCACCCTTTCTCTAGAAGCATTGAGACCAAGAAATTCTAAATTTTTGTGGTAGAAAATGGCTTAGTTGATCTTAGATTTATTGGATCCAGATTCACTTAGTACAACAACCACCAGAGGAGTGCTAGGGTTTAAGAGCAGATTGACATGGCCTTTGCCACCGCTAGTTGGACATAGCACTTTCCTAGCTATGAGATATGTCACTTGCTTAGGATCACATCTAATCATTGTCCTATTTTGGTTACCACTAATATAGCTCTCTCCTATTAAAGTCTTTTTTGATTCGAGAAGTTTTGGTTTGCTTACCCACATTCCTAAGATATTGTATATGAGGTATGGCAGATGCCAATTTTGGGGAGCACCATAAGTAGAGTGTCCCACATGCTGGAATTGATGAGGTGCAAGTTACAATGGTGGAATTGGATAGAAGTTGGCAATATCTTCAAGAGGTTGGAGGATATTGAGGCTTTTTTTGTCGAGCTATAAATGGGAGAGGATTAGGATTTCCTTGACCTTCGTGGGAAGTTGGGTGCTTACCATTCTTTGTTATGACAGTAGGAGGTGTTATTATAACTAAAGTCAAGAATGCAGTGGGTCAAAGAGGGGGATAGGACCACTATGATTTTTCAATAGTGCACTATCATCTAGAGGCATAGAAATTGGATCCAATCTCTAAGGACAACAGTGACAACTGGATTGATACTAAGGTGGAGGTGAGGTGGAGATCTTTGACTTCTTTAGATTGAGATGGATGGCTAGCTTGGGTGGGATTGAGCCCTCCCTTTGCCCAACCATAAGTAATCTGGTCACTGCTTAGGAGAATGCCTCCTTGGTTGGAGTAGTTTTGGCAGAGAAGGTTTGAAGGGGGCTCTAATCTATGGCTAAGGGTAAGGCACCTGGTCCAGACAATTTTTTGCTACTCTTTTTTAGGCAATATTGGACCACTACTCATCAAGATGTGGTTGAGGCTATCTAGCAATTCTTTGTGATTGGGTTGATGCCTAAGGTATGGAGGCAAACTTTAATCACTCTGCTATTGAAGAGACATGATGCTTCTGAATCGGATTGCTTTAGGCCAATTAATTTGTAATCCACCTTATATAAGATTTATGCTAAGATCATGGTTAGGAGGATGCTGTCGGTGCTCCCACATCTTATTTGTTCTAAGCGGGGAGCTTTTGTTGAAGGCCATAGAATCTCTAACAATGTGCTGATTTCCCAGAAAATCATGCATGATATATGGAGAGCCTTAGACAATTGATGTCTTATGGTCATTAAACTTGATTTGGAGAGATCTTATGACCATATGAGTTGGGACTTCCTTTGGTACACCTTGGAGAGTTTTGGCTCCTATAGCCAGT
Source organism: Cocos nucifera (assembly GCA_006176705.1). NCBI lineage: Eukaryota > Viridiplantae > Streptophyta > Magnoliopsida > Arecales > Arecaceae > Cocos > Cocos nucifera. The sequence continues at coordinate 127,146 of QRFJ01003207.1, forward strand.
GGGTCAATTAGGTTATGGGTTGCATCTATGCCCCATCCTTTACCATCATGATCAACACCACCCTGATAGCATTTTTTTTGATCTATTATTAGTCTGTAGCAAGATTGCCTCTATCTCCCTACTAGTTTATCATTTATGCTGATATTATTTCTCATGCTCTACAAGCTACCACCCTAGGGTAGGCCCTTGATCCCTATGTGCCTACTACAGTATCCAACCAATCTCATACTTACTCTTTATAGATGACAGTCTATTGATTAGTTGCACTACTATTTGGAATGCTTTAGCATTCATGCTGATTCTTGAGTACTACACAACATCTAGACAAAAAGTGAAGCTCTCCAAATCAATTATCTATTTCAGTTTGAGGACTAGAGCACAAGTCAGGCAGGCAATTAAAGAGTGGTTGGGCATCGATAAGCAGGATGGAATTTGGCATTATTTGGGTGTTCCCATTATAAGCTAGTGAATTCGGAGGGTCGAGTTCTCACAAGCAGAATAATCAATCCAGGAGCACCTTAAGGGTTGGTAAGCCATAGCGATGTTGATGATAGATAGAGTTACCCTAGTGCATTCAATCCCCAGTGATACTTCAATCTACTTCATTGTTGCCCAGCTATGCAACCCATGAGGGGGGGGGGGGTGAATTGGGTTTTTAAAAATTTAAAGCTAATTGCGAACCAGAAAGATTATGTAAAAATGAGCAAGTAATATGCTGTGGGTAATTTAGGCAAAGTGAAGAATTAAGTAGCTAGTATGCAAGCAAATAAAAAAAATGAAGATAGAAGGCAAGAAAGCACACCATAAATAATCAAGATTTATAGTGGTTTGATGTTAACCATGCACCTATATCCACTCCTCAAGTTCCTACTTGAAAATTTAAATCTACTATCCATATTCAAACTGAATACAACATTGGAATCCTCTGATCCTAGTTTTCCCAAGCTAGAATACTTATTTTTTAGGTACAAGCTAAACTAATACAATCCAATTTAAGGTTCGGATCAACCTTTCTAAGTTTTGGGATCTTCCAAAACTTAAAACAAAATAATAAAATAGAGTAAGAGTTTTAGTGACAAAGAAATACAATATTAGCCCCTTTATTGAGCAAATGAAACTTTAAAAATACTTTACATAATAAAGGAAGAAGCTTTTCTGATTCTCTTCAAAGTTGTTAAAGACTTGAATAAGATTTTGAGAGGTGGTTGAACTTAAAATAAATGCTTCTTTTGCTTGAAGAGGATTTTTCACTAGGTCTGAGTGAATACTTGATTTTTCCCTTTATATTCTCTCCTTTTGAAAGCCTTTATATCTTCAATAAGTGCTAGAGAGTAAACAGAGCCAATTTGTAATTGTTGAAGTCTCATAAATGTGCATTAAATATGATCAAAATGGACTGAAAATTAGCCATTATAGAGTTTTTCCATCATAGGGTTCGATCCTAGAGTCATCCCCTGGCACAGGGGTCGACCTCTATGGCAGAAAATAAAAAAATCATTATTCTATATTTTTGACCTGCAGAATAATAGAGGTCGACCCTAGGGTCGACTCTTAGCACAGAAGTCGACCTCAGGGTTGTCCTCTTTAAGCGTGCTGGTCAAAAAATAGTGTGCCATTCAGTCCCTTTTGGCAAGGATCGACCTATGGGTTGGTTCTTTTGTTCAAACATGTTTTTCTTCCAATTTTTGCATCCAAAAATTATGAGATTACCTCCAAAAGATCAAAAATCTTCTATACTTGCTCTTGAGGCTTTCAAACTAGATTTTCTTGATCTCTAATTTTATAAAATTATGATTTTGCCCCTCTTCAGTTTTTTTTAATAAACTTGAAATTTCTTATGAAACCTAAAATACATAATAGATCTTTTTTCAAGCCAAAATCATTAGTAATCCTCTTAAATACTTTGTAATCATCAAAATTAATTCTTGAAGTAATAATCTTTTTCTTTTTGATGATGACAAAATATTTGAGCATAAACAAAAATAGAACATGTATGAAGCATTGATTAAGAATTTCAAACTTGTAAAGACACATCAATTGAATATTATAGCCAATCATTTGAATCAGTTGCATCAAGAGTAGTTTGACAAGAATAGTTTGACAATTACTTATAGCCAATCATTTGAATAATTTGCATTGCCAAATTCTGCTTATTGCCAATTCTATCTCTACTCCCTCTTTTTGACATCATCAATTAATATCTTAAAATATTTTTCTTAAAAAAAGAAAAGCCTCCCCCTCAATTAATGCCTTATGTTCTATTACTGAAATAAGAGTTCATCAAGAATACATACAATATTTATAAGCCATAAACACACAAGACATTGTAATTGCTCACACCATACTAAGCCAAATTGTAGAAATCAATCCAAACAACATTCATAGAAATTAAGATCACATATATATTCAAAATATAATAGGAGTTATAAAAAGTAAAAATACAAGTAGTGAGAACATAATGCCAAAATACTAAGAAGATATAAGTGATACGCCATCAATACATACAAAAATCATGGATAACCAAAAAATAAAATCATCAATGAGACAATCAACCAAGAAGTACAAAGACCTTTAGGTATAGCCTAAATGCATAGGGCTATCTAAACTAGATCTAAAGATAGAGATGGCCAGAACCACTAGAGTCAGAATCTAAATCAGAATTGGAAATGTGATGCGGAATGTTAGGAGTAATGCCATGAGGATGACTCCATCCTCGTCTACCTCAACCCCGAGAAGAGGAACTGGCATGAACAAGAATGACATAAAGGAGGATGAGAAGGTCCGACAGCAAAGAAAGATGCGGTCTGGGATAGGAGGATAAGTTTGATGGGGTCCAGCTAGCCCACTGCTCTCAACAAAGACAACATGAGAGAAACAATCGCAATAGAGACAACATCACTGGATCCCCTGATCTCATCTCTCAAAGACTCAGTCCCTGCCTCCGAAGCACAACGAAGACTATCACCCTCAACAAATAAGAAAGAAATTGGAGAAACAAACTATCTCGACTGAGGAAGTTCTAAATCCATCACCTGCCTCTAAAGATTTAGAACTCTCATAGTCAACCTCAAGAAAGAATCCTCAAGCTCCTCAAAGCGAGCAGACAAGGCTGAGAGCATATGAAAAATAGTAGTGACATGAGGAACCATCGACTAATCAGATAAAGGGACAACCTGAGATCATTCCCCTGAGCAAAACTCAAGGTATCCCTATTGGCAAGCAAAATAGTGGCAACCTGCTAAGAAATCGTCTGGTGTTGATCATCTTCAAGTCTGACTATAGAGGAATCTACTCTACTCCTAGACTGAGGCAAAGGTGTATCTCTTCTCACAGACTCTAAAGGACCTACCTCATGGTCTGATATAAACTGTATATTTGGTAAGACTCTATGATCATAAGGAGGTGAAAGTGGTCCTTCCTCCTCTGGTTTATCCTCCTCCTCAGCTTTCTTTGACCAATTGCCATCTTTTTTAGAAAAACCCATTATGTATAGAGTATGATAGTTGATGGTATCTGTGTGGGACAGTCTAGTGATGGCTTTCCCCTCAAAGCTCACTCCAAACCTCCTAAATACTAGCGTGAGAGCCATCCCATAAGATAAGTGAGCCTTAGACCTATTCAAGGTCTCATGCATAGCCTCTATCATAAGGACAGGAAGGTTCAGGGGGATCTCAGAAATCACATGATACATAATATAGATGTCTCTCCCAGATAGAAGATCATATCTCCCACTCTTTGGAATAAACAACTTCGTGACCATATGGTGTAAAAGCCTCATTTCTACAGACAGAAATTTTGCATCTAATTTGTTCAAGTTTCCTACAAATCCACTTCCTACGATAACTCGAAGTCCATCTTCTTTATTGAGAAGTTCCATTTTAGTAAATTCTTCATAAGGTAAATGCAATATGTCTCCCAAAAGAATAGGATCCAAGATAATTTCAACATCCTTCACTACAAATTTTACTGTTCCATTAAAATATCTCAAATTCAAGTAACATTCCCTCACAAGATCAACATAAGTGGCCTCTTTTAACTAACAATAGAACTTCCAACCCTGCCTTTTGATTTTAAAACCGACTATGAACCCTTCTTTTTCAAAAAATCTAAAGTCAATGTTTTTCCTGGTTCTATCTTTCCTTTTTTTCAGACCCTCAAGCAACCGAAGAATTTTTCAATGGACCTCAAAATGCCAAGAGGCCTCTGAAGAGCTAAAAAAGTATCTCAGCTTCCTACCTCTACTCAACAAACCACAATCGGATGAAGAGCTCCTTCTATACCTAGCCATTTCTCTAGTGGCAATTAGCACAGTCCTTGTTCGAGAAGAAGGACTGCTATAGAAGCCCATCTATTATGCTAGCGAGGTCCTTCATGATGCGGAGATCAGATACACTAAGTTGAAAAAATTGATCTTTGCACTGATCATCACAGCAAGAAAGCTCCAACCCTACTTTCAAGCTCAGACTATAGTGCTACTTATGGATCAGCCAATCAAAGCAGTGCTTCATCATCCAGATAGTTTGGATCGGATCACAAAATGGGCTCTGAAGCTTTTAGAGTTGGAGATATACTACCGACCGAGGCCTTCCATCAAAGCCCAGATCTTAGCCAACTTCATCCTTGAATGCACTATGCTGAAGGGTGAGAGTCCGAAAGGAAATATCGGAGAAATGTCAGAAGATTCCACAAGCTTGAAGGGTGACAAAAACTTAGGATCGGATCCTGTAGAATCATGGACCTTGCATGTCGATAGCTCATCAAACTTGTTGGGATCAGAAGCTGAACTCATTCTATCCAGTTCAAAAGAAGATGTGGCTATGTACGCCTTACATTTTAAGTTCCTAACCACCAATAATGAGGTAGAATATGAAGCTCTGATAATCAAACTAAAGATTGCTAAAGAAACTGGGGCTTAGCACCTAAAGGTCTTCAGTGATTCCCAATTGGTGGTCGGACAGATCCAGAAAGAATATGAAGCTCAGGAGGAGAATATGCAAAAATACCTTCAAAAGATAAAAGGTCTAATCTTGTTCTTTCGATATTTTGATATTCAATAGATTCCTAGGGCACATAATGCTTAAGCTGACGCCCTGTCCAAGCTGGCATCTTCATTGCCCACTGATATGAAGAAAGAGACCTACTTTAAGGTCTTGAAAACTTCAAGCTTAGAAAAGCTTGCCGCCATTTAACAAATCAATGAGAAGCCCTGTTGGATTGCCCCTCTTCTATAATATTTGAGATCAGCAGAGCTACCACCTGATCGGAAGGAAGCCCAAAAAAATCAGAAGTAAAGCTGTAAGATATGTGTTGCTCAATGATGAACTATATAAGCAATCTTTTTCTTTGCCTCTTTTGAAGTGCCTGCGCCTATCTGATGCTGACTATGGCCAGTGAAAAGTCCATGAAGGGATCTACAGAAGCCACTTGGGGGGCAGATCATTATCTTACAAAATTCTTAGGCAGTGTTACCATTGGCCTATAATGCAACAGGATGCATAGAACTTTGTTAGAAGATGTGAACAATGCCAGCAAAATGATAGGATTCAATGTTAGCCAGTGACACTTCTAACCCTAATTGAAGCCTCGTGTTTATTCATCCAATTAGGATTAGACATCTTAGGTCAATTCCCTCGAGCCTCAGGCCAGTGCAAATTTCTTCTGATGGTCATTGATTACTTTACAAAGTGGGTTGAAGCCGAGCCTTTAGCCTAAATTACTGAAACAAAGATCCGAGATTTTATTTGGAAGTCAATTATCTACCGATATGGCCTCCCTAAGGTATTGATTTCTGATAATGGCAGATAATTCAATAGAGCTTGACTCTGAGAGTTTTGTGAAGATCGTGGAATAGAGCAGTGCCTCATCTCGGTAGGCCATCCATAAGCAAATAATGAGGTTGAAGTCACCAATTGAACTCTTCTTCAAGTCCTGAAAGCCAGACTGGATCAGACTAGGGGATCATGGATAGAAGAGCTTCATCACATTCTATGAGTTTATCGAACCATCCAAAGAGTCCCCATTGGTGAAACACCATTTAACTTAGCATTTGGAATAGAGGCAGTAATACCTATGGAATTTGGGCTTCCTTCCTTCAGAGTCGAGGAGTACGATGAAGACATAAATCCAATATGGCTCAGAGCCAACCTCGACTTAATCGAGGAGAGCAGGGAACGTGCTACGATAAGGATGGTTGCATATCACCAAAGGATGGCCAGGTATTATAACGCTTGGGTCAAAGCTAACGAATTTTGAGCTCGTGATTTTGTCCTCCGACAAATAGAGGTCTCACAACCCATGGAGCAGAAAAAGCTTTCACCCAATTGAGAGGACCTTTATTAGGTTGACATGGTCATACGACCAGGGACCTACCATCTGAAGCAACTTAATGGGACTCTACTCCCTAGGCCCTAGAACCCGGTTAACCTCCGCATGTATCATCAATAGTTTAAATGAATAAATAAATTTTCAAATTTATTTTTTAAATTCATCAATGAATATCTGTATGCCAGAAAGGATTCGGGATAAGCTCCTTAAGGTCCCTTTGATCGGGATAAATGTATAGCAAGTTTCTCAGATCAAAACTACTTCAAACGAAGATCTCTTTGATCGGGATGAATGCATAGCAGGTTCCTTAGATTGAAATCACTTCAAATGAAGGTCCCTTCGATTGGGATGTTAGCATAGCAAGTTTCTTAGATTGGAATCACTTCAAATGAAGATTTCTTTAATCAGGATGACTGCACAGCAGGTTCCTTAGATCGAAACTACTGCACATGAAGATTCCTTCGATCAGGACTTTAGCATGGCAAGTTTCTTAGATCAGAACCACTTCAAATAAAAGTTCTTTTGATTGGGATAAATGCATAGCAGGTTTCTTAGATCGAAACTGCTTCATAAAGGTCCCTTCAATCGAGAGGATAATACTACAGGTTTCCTAGATTGGGACCGCTTCTAATGAGGTCCCTGTGATTGAGATGTTAACTTAATGGATTCCTTAGATCAGAACTATGTTATATAAGGTCCCTGTAATCAGGACATTAACTTAATAGGTTCCTTCGATCGGAACAACCACCCCTCAAGTCTCTTTTATCAAGGCATCAACTTAGCAAATTTGCAAAGGTCAGAATACATAATAGAAAAATAAAAAATTATATTTATTCATCGAAGAAAATTCTTAAAAGAGTAATAATATGAATATTATTTTTACAAGAAACAACAAAAAGAGAAGATTTTACATTAAAATTATAGTAGATCCTACAGGATCAAGATTTTAATATGACACTATCTTCTCTGCTTCGAAAATGGCATAGCACGACCATGAGCCCACTGAGGTCAAGATCACGTTCATTTAATGCTAATTTATCTATGGCATCGAGCTTTAGTCTTTGAAGAAACCATAGCCGATATCAGGATTGAGGAGGGCCATAAGCTAGAGGTGATGAAGATGATCCCACCGAGGTTAACGCAGAGTTTGCTTGGAGTCCAACTCTATGCAGCCTCGGACCAAGGAGCCCTCCATCGATGCAGATGCATGATAGATACCTCGAAGAACAATCAGGTTTGCATCAAAGCATCCCCTCGATATCTCAAGAATGCAGTCTTCAAGAAGACCACGATGAAGGGAGCCTTTGAGGTAGAAGACACAATCTAGACCATCACCTCTGGAGGCGGCTCGACCCTCTCCACCTCTCCTTTGGAAGCGGCACACCATGCAAGCACCCAAGGAACAGTCACTGATCCCTACCCTTGTCAGGTGAGTGAATAGTGATAATGCTCTCGGGGCCAAGAGAACAACCACCTTTAAGGAGAGGAGCAAAATGATAAAGATCTCAAAATCGAGAATATGGACATCCCATGATTGGAACATCGATCACAAACTTCTTTGAACCAACCAAGGACCAAGGAGGCCCTTCTGCTTTCTCAAGTAGGCAACTATAGCCCCAGTAGGAAAACGTAGCTTCATACCCCTCTGAGGGGTTACACCATTCTGTCACCATCTCATAGAATGTTCCAAATGTCACTAATGGAGGAAGAGGTAGACGGAAGCCTCCCTTATGAAGAAAAATCTGCCATAAAAGCTCCTATCAAATCATGCCACATGCAAGTTCGTAATTGGATGAATTAGTCACCCTATGGCTATGCACCAAAGTCTTATGTGCGGATTATGGTTACAACGCTTCTAAAACTGTACACATTTAATACTGCATAGAAAAATGAGTGCATCTCGTCAATTATGTGCATGATTAATGAAAAGATTAACTCATGAGCCCCCAAGGCGAAATTGGTTAATCCAAGGCCTGCTGGGCTGAACTCTTAACTCCTCAGATTGGAGCAAAATAAAGAAATTAAATCATAGAGAAGATCATCAAAAATAAAGAAATTTCATTTACATGGAATTTTCTTTACAATAGTTTCGACGAGTCAAAAAATATACAAGTAAAAGGAGGATTCATAAGGCATTTTCTGAATTGATTGGAGTTGCAGCTGCATTGGCAACAGGCACTTCCGGAACATCATCCAAGAAATCAAGATCTAACTTTGGATACCAAGAGGTTACCTTGCACCGAACGAAGTGTTTCCCCTCATCGTAGGCGTTAGTTGTGAACTCAACTTTTTCATCCTTGTACTCCTCCGACGCTCGAAAGTCCTCGACAGCTTTTGAAGTGGTAGCCTCAACTCGTGCTTCTGCCTCATTCTACAGCTTAGCCATCTTCTCTTATGTTGACTTCAACATGATTTCGACCTCTGCTGCAAGTGCTTTGGCTTTAGCAGACTGAGCCTTAAGCACCTCTTCCTTCGTGTCAGAGCCTCTTTAATCCCTAACAGCCGGAAGTTCTCCTCGATGGACTTTCTTAGTGCCATTTTGGCATCTTGAGCTCTTCGCTCAGCATCATTAGCTCTTGCAGAAGCCTCGCCGACCTCCTTCAATGCTCCATCTCTTGCAATTTTGAGCATCTCGGCATCCATCTTGTGCTTCGATGCCTTGGCCAAAAGGTCAATAGAACATTTCATAAATCCATTTAGATAATGGGCAAGCTATCAGAATATCCCATATATCTTATAACAGACACATCTCGAAATAAAAAAATTAAACAAAGCTTGACTATATGCATCTCCGACTCATCCAAATGAAATAGTCCAAAGCTTTTCACTTTTTTGTCTTGAGAGGCTCAGTCAACAATTTTGCCGCATTGGTCGGATAGAGGAAGTTGGAAAATGGCTTGCACGCCAATCCATAATCCTCTAGAATAGAGGCCTTGAGTTAAACTCCGGCTGGCACCATCCCAAAAGTTCCCACGGCCTTGGTCGATTCCTCCTCTAGAAAGAGGTCAGAGACATCAGGAGTCGGTAGACTCAGGATAGCTTCGCTGAATAAACACTCAACAGGGCTCCTCTGACCCTCCTCAAGAATTAAAGTGCTCGAATCATGCTGAACCCACACAATTTAGAAATCATCAATGGCCTGGGGTATAGACTCTTCAGTCTCAGAGGTCGGTAGTGTGGGAAGAGGCTCGACTCAGGCATGGGTAGATTTGCCATTGGTTGTTTTTACCTTTCTCTCATGGAGGGTCTTTGGACCCAATACCTTTAGTAGACTCGGATCCATCCCTACAATTCGAAGAGCCAACCAACTAGCTTTAGATTTTGCAATACAAAAAAGCTATAATCATAGGACAAGAAGTCAATGCATACTTTTAGAACTAACTTGGCTGATTCCTATATTAAATAAGGTCTACTTGGATAAAAGCTCCTTCAATTTTGGAATCTCATATCTATGTAAAGTTTTCAAATCTTGCTTCAGACGATGGTCGAGCAGTGGATCTTTCAATATGGCCTCTTGGGGCTTGCCCTAATCCACAAAATCCCATTCTTCACCTGAAGAGTGAGAAACAGATAAGAAGCGCTCCTTCCAACCATGAACAGTGGAAGAAGCACCTCGAATCAGTGGAGTATTCTTCCTACTCCTAGGAGTAACATATCACCATCCACGAGATCTAGGATGTCTCTTCAAGATGAAATAATAGCAGAAGAGCATGATGTTGAGTTTGACCCTAGCCAAAATGTATGCCATGATAAAGCCATAAATATGCCACCATGAATTCAGCACCACTGAACATGACGACATCTCGAAGAAATGAAGAAGAATAATGAAGAAGGGATGGAGAGAAAATCTTAATCTAGCTCAAAAACATTCTTCATAGATGCTAATCTGACCTGGAGGGGGCCTTCAAACACGTTCTTCCATCTTCGCGACTTCTAATTGAAATCCAAGAGGAATGTGTAACTGGCTATGGATTAACACCAAGTTCCTCTCCATCATTTCAGATCGAGAGGCCATTGACATGAAGTCCACATCTCCGGAGTGAGCCATTCCTCCGAAAGAGAAAAGAATATAGTCTAAGGAAAAAACCTACAACAAAAAGGATAATAGGTTTTAACCCTTTCCTTTGTTTGAGATTTATATGCATACCAAATCAAAAGAATTTTCAAATGTTCCATCTTTTCAGAATATTAAATATGAAAAATATAAATCGATATAACTTGGATGCATGGCAAGTACTGTTTGGATGCAGCCTCCACAACTGGCACAACAACCACTACAGGTAGCTGTAATCATGTTCTGCACCTCTTTTGAAGAGATGTGTGAAGATGTACGATAGCAATCGTCACGCAAGGGACTGTTTTGATTTCATTTTTTTCGAACACCTTCGAATTTGCTGATAAATGTTTTGAAAATGGCAAAACACTACTCAGGTAGGATTCAAACTATAAGCTCAAAGCATAGCAAGAAGAAAAGGGGAGAAGAAACAAATCGCTTCAGCAAAAAACAACATTTCATTCATAATTTTAAAATGCCACATTGGGTTACAAGAAAAGAAAGGAAAAATACAAGTTTCAATGATCTTTCAATGATTAACTCTGGAATGGCCTTCTTCGGTATCGACCTCTTTAGTTTGTGAGGCGGAGTCAACTTTATTCATTCTCGTAAGCATATCAAATGAGCTTGCAAACTTTTCAAGAGCCGTTCTCACAATAGCCTCCATAGTCATATTCATTCCTATGGCTGTGACCCTTATTGCTAGAGACGCAACTAAAGGAGCAACACCCGAAACCCTAGTGATGGTATTTTCAAAAGCTTGAGACTGAGCAGATAAAACCCTAGCCTGCTTTCTTTAGGTTAAAGATGTGAGCTCAGAAGTGGCACTCCCAAGTCTTGGAAATATGAGAAGATAGATCATAGGAAGATAGGAGCAAGTTGGAAGAAGAATTAGTCTCAATAGCAAAGTTCAGAAACTGGGCCGGCTCACACTGAGACTGAGCCGGCTCAGTTGAAAACTGGATCGGCTAGGGTCAGCTAGGTCTTAAAAAAAAATTCATATAGAAAGCAGTATTTTTGGGCTATTGATATGGTACACAACTGAGCCGACTCAGTCTGGGGCTGAGCCGACCCAATCGTAGGTTAGCCGGCTCAGTCTGAAACTAGGTCGGCTCAATTTTTATGGGTTATTATTTTATGTACGTGGATTGTTTGGATTTGGAGAGTTTTTTTATGAGCTTGGATTTGATCCTTTGTAAAGTATATATACTGAAAGTAGGTCAAGATTGTAAGATGGCTGAAATATACTAAATAAAAGTTTTTTTTTTTTAAAATCTCTTCTTCTCTATTTTTTGATTTGTTTGATTGTGCTTTCGCATAAATCTCTGAGAAGTATTTTCTTGTTGCTTGGCTAATTACCAACGGCCACACTGATCCATGTGGAAAGAGTGCATATTTTCAATATTTGGTATTAGAGCGGTGTTGCATGGAAGGAAGATACCTAAAATTTACTACATCCAAGATCTATTACACCAGATTTTATCCTAAAACTTCTAGCTTGCTTTGTGGTTGTCTTTAGATTGAGGTGGAGATTGTTTATATGGAGGAACGATGATACAGAAGTTTGGAAAGAGGATCTAGGGCTTAGTTAGATCTTCTTTGAAGGATAGTTTTGCTGGTGTGTGAGATCATGAAGGGTGTTAGGGATTTGTTCTTGACTTGTCTGAAGTCATGGGATCAAGTGGATTCAAGATGGATTTTGAGAAATTCCACGGTAAGGAAAACTTTACTCTATGGCAGCAAAGAGTAAAGAACTTATTGGTTTAGTAGATGATCTACAAGATCTTGACAAAAGAAAGGCCGAAAAAGATTAGTGCTGAGGATTGGAAAAAGTTGAAGAAAATTGCTTTTAGGACAATCCGAATGTGCTTGGTCGATCAGGTTTTGCCCAAAGTTTGCATAGAAACTATGGCAAAGGGGCTATGGGAGAGACTGGAGAACACATACATGGAAAAGAACATGACGAACAAGCTGTGGTTGAAGAAACAGCTGTATAGTCTGAAGATACCCGAAGGCAAAGATCTTGTTGCATATATCCAAAGGTTCAATCAGGTGTGTTCTGAGGTGATAAGTTTGGATGTGAAGATCGACGAGAAGGATCGAGCATTGCTGCTATTATGTTCTCTTCCATATTCATATGATGGTCTTATAATAATTTTAGTTTATGGGAAGGAGATCCTAAACTATGAAGAGGTTATTGGTGTGCTCAGATCAAATGAGCAAAGGGAGAAGATCTACAAGAGAGACCCTAAGTCTGAGATCTTGGCTGTGAATGAAAGATAGAAAAGATCAAAGAAGAAGACAAGAGAAAAATCCAAGGGCAGATCAAAATCTCGCGATTAGAGGAAGATGACATTGAAATATTATAAATGTCATCAGTTTGGACACTTGAGGAGAGATTGTCCTCTTTTGAGATCAGAAAAAGGGAAGGCCAGTAAGGGAGATGATACAGCTTCTATGAGCAGTGGAGAAGACTTGCTAGTTATATCAGATGGATCCATAGAGTATGATACTATGTGGATATTAGATTCAGCATGCTCGCGCCACTATACTTCTCATCGAAAGTGGTTTGCTACCTACCAAAAGGCCAATGGTGGAAGTGTCAGCCTTGGAGATGATCATCTGTACAAAGTAGCTGAAATTGACTCTATCAGGATGAGGATGTACGACGAGATCATTCGTACATTATCAAATATCAGGCATATACCAGAGTTGAAAAAGAATTTGATTTCTTTGGGCTACTTGGAGGAGCAGGGTTATGCTTTTAGTAGCTAGGCTGGGAGTGGATGTCTGAAAATTTTTAAAAAAACTTTGGTGGTGATGAGAGGTAGAAGACTGAGCAACAATCTTTATAGAATGGAAGGCTCAGTGGTAAACGATAGTGTAGAGGTGCTAGCAGCGGCACAAGAGGAGCAGATTTTATATCAACTATGGTACTATCGGATGGATCATATGAGTGACCGTGGGCTCACTGAACTAAGAAGAAGAGATATGATCCCAGCCCTGAAGAAGGAGGGCATAGATCTTTGTGAGCCATGCATCTTTGGCAAATAGCATAGGATGAAGTTTATCAGAAGTACCAAGCATAGCGAGGGAGTGTTGGATTTAGTGCACTTAGATATATGGGGACCAGCTCTTGTATCAGCTAGAGGTGGGGTAAAATACTTTATCACTTTCATTGATGATTTCTCAAGGAAGGTGTGGGTTTATCTGATTAGAGAAAAATCAGAGGTGTTTGTCCCATTCAGAGCTTGGAGAGCTGAAGTAGAGAAGAAGTCAGAAAGATAGGTGAAGTATCTGAGATCAGACAATGAAGAAGAGTATACTAGCCTAGAGTTTAGAAGGTACTATGAGAAAAATGGCATTAAACGCCATTACATGGTGAGGATGACTTTCCAGCAGAATGGTGTCGTGGAGAGGATGAACCAAACACTGATCGAGAAGGCATAAAATTTGAGACTGCAGACATCACTTCCAAAGTTTTTTTGGGGTGATGCTCTAATTTTTTCTTATTTTTTTGTGAATAGGTTTCCTCATTATAAGCTGAATGGAGGCATTCTAGAGGAGGTCTGAAGTGAAAAGAAGGTGGAGCTTGGCCATCTGAAAGTCTTCAGTTAAACAGCTTATACACATGTGGAGGCAACCAAGAGGAGCAAATTGGATCCAAAATTTCAAAAGATGACATTCATAGGATATCCACAAGAAGTCAAGAGGTACCTGCTGTGGGACTCTCAGACATAGAAGTCAGTGATCAACAGGGATATTATCTTTGATGAGAAGAGCATCTTAAGGAGGTCTTAGATAGATGAAACTGAGAAAACAGAGGTGAACAGCGGTGGCCAGTCAGAAAATGATGGCATGCAGGTTACATCCACTTACAGGAGTGTTCCTGTTGAGGTGGAGCTGGACAGAAAAGTATTATCTCAGATTGAAAATTAACATGAAGGATCGATAGTTCAGATAGATGTGCAGGAGCAGCCACAGACATCAGGTAGAGATGTGCCAGTGGGAGTGGCTTTGCATAAGTCTCAGTGTACTATTAGGAGATCGATCAGATATGGCATTGATGAGGTTATCTCCTATGCACTTATCACTGCTAATAAAGATCCAGAAAGTTATGCGGAGGCCATGGAGAGTGAGGATCATGATTCATGGATGCAAGCCATGATGGAGGAGATGGAATCACTTGAGAAGAATCAGACATGGCAGCTAGTGAATCTTCCAGAGGGTGCTCGACCTATTGGCTCAAAGTGGGTGTTCACAAAGAAAGAAGTACCTTTAGAACAAGATGGAGTCAGATTCAAAGTAAGGCTGGTAGTAAAGAGATACTCACAAAGGGAAGGGATTGACTATACATAAATTTTTTCTCCTATGGTGCATCATACATCTATTCGAGTTTTACTGTCACTGGTGGCACTGTATAACATGGAATTGGAATAGATGAATGTGAAGATGGCTTTCCTCCATGAAACTTTAGAGGAAAGAATCTACATGAAACAGTCAGATGATTTCATGGAGATTGGATAGGAAGAAAAGGTGTGTTTACTAAGAAAGTCTTTGCATGGCTTGAAATAATTTCCTCGTCAGTGGTATTGAAGGTTTGATAGCTTTATTTTGAGCCTGCGTTTCAGCAGATGTGAACATGATTATTGTATCTACATCAAAGATGTAGATGAAAAGGATGTTCTGTACCTATTATTGTATGTAGATGATATGCTCATAGCTAGTAGAAGCATGGATGCCGTGAAAAGATTGAAAAGGGCATTATCATCTAAATTTGAGATGAAAGATTTGGGTCCAGCTGAGAAAATCCTTAGAATGGAGATTTGCAGAGATAGGTATAAAGGAGTGCTTCATTTGTCATAAAAAAAATTTGTCCAGAAGGTTCTGAAGAGGTTTGGGATGGAGAAGGCTAAACCTATAGAGACGCCATTGCCGAGCCATATATCTCTCTCTAAGTTACAGTGCCCCCAATCAGAAGAGGAGAGAGAGTACATGGAATGAGTTTCTTATACAAATGCTGTAGGTAGTATGATGTACACTATGGTGTGCTATAGATCAGATATAGCACATGCAGTGAGCACGGTTAGTAGATACATAGCTAATCTTGGGAAGGAACATTGAAAAGCATTGAAATGGATATTGAGATATCTGCACGGAATAAGGGATTATAGTTTGATATTTGATGGGCAGTCGGGAGGATTTGGAGAACAATCTATGAAGATGTGTGAAGGTTCAGATCCTCTGAAAGGGTTTGTTGATGCAAATTATGCTGGTGATCTTGATACAAGGAGGTCTACTACTGGATACCTCTTCTGTATATATGGTGGATCGGTATCTTAGAGATCAATCCTTCAGCCAATCACGATCTTGTCTACCATAGAGATCGAGTACATTGGGATAACGGAGGCTGCAAAGAAAGCTCTTTGGCTTAGGAGGCTGATTGATGAGTTGGAAGTGGAGCAGAGCAAGGTTACACTATTCAGTGATAGTCAGAGTGCTCTGTTGTTGGCACAGAACCCAGTCTATCATGAGCATACAAAGCCTATAGACGTGAGGTACCATAGGATCAGAAAGCTGGTGGAGAAAGATGAAGTGAAACTGATGAAGGTCCATACCAAGGAGAATCAGTCTGATGTACTCATGAAGGTACTCTCCAGAGATAGCTTTTAGAGATGTGTGGCATGGATGGATTTGTTGAGAAGAGATGAGTTCATAAGGACTTGAAAGCATCAAGATGAAGAATGTGAGCTCAGAAGTGGCACTTTCAAGTTTTAAAAATATGAGAAGATATGTCATGGAAAGATAGGAGCGAGCCGAAAGAAGAATCAATCTCAATAGTAAAGTTCAGAAATTAGGCCGACTCACACTGAGACTGAGTTGGCTCAGTTGGAAACTGGGTCGGCTAGGTCTTAGAGAAAAATTTAGATAGAAAGTAGTATTTTTGGACTGTTGGCACGGTACACAACTAGGCCAGCTTAGTCTAGGACTGAGCCGACCCAGTCGCAGGTTAACCAGCTCAGTTTGAAACTGGGCCAACTCAGTTTTCATGGATTATTATTTTATGTACGTGGGTTGTTTGGATTTGGAGAGTTTTCTATGAGCTTGGACTTGACCCTTTGTAAAGTATATATACTGAAAATAGGTCAAGATTGTAAGAGTGCTGAAATATACTGAATAAAAGCTTTTTTCTTTCGAAAATCTCTTCTTTTCTTCTTCTTTATTTTTTGATTTGTTTGATCATGCTTCCGCATAAATTTTTGAAAAGTACTTCTTTGTTGCTTGGCTAATCACTAGCGGCCACGCCGATCCGTGTGGAAAGAGCACATATTTCACAGAAGATGCTTGTAGCTTTCTCGCTAGTGTAGGATCCATTTAACCCTTGCAACTCAAGAAGGAAACTCTAAGTGGGAAAATAGAAGTGCCGCTATCACAATCGTTTTCTTTCCATGCACCTCTTTGGTGTATTTAAAAGGAAGAAGATGAAGACCAAAAGGCATCTCTTAAATTATTTTCTCAAGAGAATCAATGATCGAATGTCCCCCCCCCCAATCATGACCGCTTTTACACCACAAGATGGCGTCATCAATCGTTAAATGCCAAAGACGTCGTTAGAAATGAAAAAGCATATCATCGGATCCAAGGTGTCCTTAAGAAATAGTTCTTTCGTCTGATCCTTAGACTCAGTACTAAAAAGATAGTGTTACAGTGGTAACGTAAACATCTCAGATCAGTCTCGTTGATGCTCAAACTACCTTGGATCTGCATGAAGACATCAGCATATCAGAACGAAGAGACTTTCTATATATCCTCTGACCCGAAGGAAAAGCCAAAGTGCACCTCCAAGCCGATCTCTCCGATAGTAGCTCATCCAATATTCAAGATTTTCAAACTGCCTTAGATGGGTAATCCTTTGGCCCATTCAACGGCTCCCCTCGTTGATAAGTTGAAACTCAGTTGTAATCCAGCCATGATCAAGTTGTTCTCCGCTTTTCCTAAACTTATAAAAATAGATAAGGTATTCAAATCACACCAATAACAGCCTCTCCATTCAAGGAGAGCGGCTTTAATCTCAGAACAACGTGATAAGTGATCCGAAATTGATGGGATAGCATAACGTCCATAAAACATTTCTTCTATGAATATCCTAAGCCTCGAGAATCCAGGTAAGCAAGAAATCTCTCTCAGAGAACTCGTTATTGCTTATTCGTTCTTTACTGATTTGAGCATCGAAGGATCCTCGTCGGAGTCAAATCTTTCAATTCGGACTTTATTTTATCGGTCACTCTAATACTCCTATATGAGACCAACTACTCCACTCCCAAAGCATACAATTTCAAATGACAATAGCAATGAGTAATATAATTGGTATAAAAAATTAGATTTTTTCATAATCGTGTTTAAAACTATTACATAAAAGTGATGCTTTCAGGCACTAGCTTCTGAAACTATTATCTAAAGTGATGATTTTTAGCAA
>QRFJ01003207.1:147500-295000 GCA_006176705.1 Cocos nucifera
ATAATTTTGACCATAATCAATAAAATGGATTATTTTCTATCACATATGTGTATTTAGTATCTGTGATACATCCTTTGAGTTAATGGTAATTATAATTCATATTTTCAAGAGTTGAAAATTTAAGATATGAATAATCATTATTAACTCATAAAATGCTCCTGACCATAGGATTATCATAAGGATGGTGATTGATCCGGAAGGTTGGTGCACAATCGCTTCTCTTTAGTAGATGAGTCTCGAGTCTATGGTGTGGAGACACCGGAGCGAGAGTACAGGTACTTGTTAGAAAATGAGGGCATTGAGCGTGACCACCTCGAGTAGTCATTAGGAAGTCCACCTTCTCGTCAATGACTGACTCGATGCTGCAGTAGGTGTGTCTGGTTCTTTGACCTGAGGTGCATCGGCAGTTCACCTTGAGGGTGTTATAGTTTGACTACATCATAACTCGGTCTCCTAGCCATTCGGAATCCCTGAGGTGTATGTTGGCTATAGCATGTTCATTGTAGGAACTGGATTGCATCAAGATGGAATCTATCTACCTCGGTGGTAGAGGAGCAGCCCTATGATGATCATGAGAATCAAGTCCAGAAGCCCATGGCCATGGCAGAGTGAAATAATAGAAAGAGTTTCTATTTAGGTTTTCACATCGGACTTGAATCGAATGATTACATCATATGACAGAAACTAGGGTTTGACGAGTTCACCTTAACCCTAATCTGATCGGGGCTCAAGATAGAAGAACTTAATCACACAGGTAGCTGCACCAAGAGGTTCGCATTCAGCTCTGATGGGTTGCCACCATATACTGCTAGGTGTCACTGGTGGATTTTGGGAGCAATTAGAATGATTTAGATGATCGATCATTCTAGCTGTTCGAATCAGAAGAGTTCTGATCCATCGAAAGGAGTTTCGATGATGTCGATGATAGAGATCATGACATATCCCATTACCATACAGAACTGAACCTAACTGGGTCACACAAATAAGGGTTTGAATCTGGTGATCATCAATTGAACTGATCCAGTTCAATTGATCTGAATGAGATTCAATTAGGTTCAAGAAAATCGTGCTAGCACTCGATTGAACCTAACGTTCTTCTTTTACTATCATAAATAGTTGTCCTGACTGAGCCAAAGGAGTTTGTGCTCGATCAGAGGCCTTCACTTGGTCTGACTGGAGCCTGTCCAAGTTAGAAAAGGATTGTCTTATTTTGTAAGACAATACCTGCCATTTTTGGTCACCTGCCATTTCTCGTCCTTTGACTTTGGTCAAAAGTTGACCTTTGACTGATCAAATATTGACCATTGATACTTTGACTTCTATCCACGTGTCACGCACCTATTGGAGAGCTGGTGGGGGCTTGTCCCCCTGCCAGAACCTGGCAAGGAGGAGGGCGCACGCCACCCTTGGCGTGTGCCCAAGCTGGAGGCGCCCAGGAGTCCCTGTTGGACAGGGACTCCATCTCCTTATTGGATTTCGATTAGACTACTTCTAAGAACCAACTTTGACTGATCTTAGGCACCATCTAAGGATGAATCCAAGGGACTCTATTCCCACCAATCAGATTTAGATCTGATTTCACAAAAGATTGTGATTGGTTGGGAAGAAGAGAAGTTAGATCACGCATAGTCTATAAATAAGACCCTGCGCCCAACTCAAAGAGTGAAGACAATTCTCACGCCCCAAGGCTGCCTCTCTCTTCCTCCTCCATGCTAAGTTCATCTTCTCCCTCTCCTCTCCGCGCCCAAAGAAGTTTGGAATCTCAGTTGATGCAATCTAGACGAGAGAAAGACGATAGAAAGCTAGAAGGTTGCGCTACTGCAAAGGACAACTACTGATCTTTGAAAGCTATTTTGAAGATCCTCCAAATCAGATTCAGATCTGATTTTTAGAAACGTGATAAAGAAGAAAAGAATCTCCAGATCCAATCCGAGTGGATACCGATAGAGCCCAGGCACTTACATGACTAGATCCAAAACCTTCCACTGCTTACAAGATCATCGACGAATAATAAAATTATCCTATATAAAAATAAATTAAATTTAATTTAATTTATTTTTATTTTATTTTAATTATTAAAATAATATAAATAAGATCAAAAATATCATATATCTGATTCGAATAAAAAAAAATTTAAAATACATCTCTTAATTCAATTAAATTTGAATAAATTTAAGCTAAAAAATTAAAATTTTTCTTCACGACTCCGAGATATGTATAAATCTCAAACCTTCTAGCTCGTATCATTTAAGAAATTTCAAACACCAGCTCGTACAAGCGGTAAATAATGAGTCCGAATGATGCCAACACCACAACAGTTTGTCGGACACTAGGATAAGACAATTTAAAACCACTTATTTACAAAATCCAGGCTGGAGATGACATATAACAAAAGCATAAAATCAGCTAAAATCAATTCAAGAAAAAAAAAAAAAAGATAGGACCACTCTTTGACGGGTTTCCTTGCTTTAACCCATCCATCTCAACTAGACAGCAGCTACCTACTATGCGATGCACTTAATCCAAGTTAGACAAGGACAGCCAGCCCTCCCCCAGGTGCTCGCCCTCCATTCTCTATACAATTGCAACTGCAGGTGTTAGGTTAGATGCTGCCACTGGCTCCAGTGGCCATGAAAACTCAGGAACTGCCTCTGCTGCTGCCAATGGCAATGCTGCTGCACTCACCTCCTTGGATGCCTCCGTGTAGTGGAACTCAATCTGGAGCCGGTGATGGAGAGGTGTCGAAGACTTCAGCCCCTTTTTAATATCAGCCTGCAGTTCCCTAATTGGAATTGCAGCTAAGAAGCTCTTGATGTACACCTTACAGGATTCCTTCCCCATGCAGACAAGCTCCCCCTCTGGAGTACCATTTACACTATGACGCTCTACTGTTGAACCATCTACACCACCATTAACAGCTCCTGTGGCCTCACTGTTAGCAGTCTTCTCACCAGGAATTTTGCGAATTGTTGTGCTTCCATCAAATTTCAGGATGTAAGCCTGGTCACACCCTTCATAAAGCCTCTCACCAAGTGTGTCTATTATGTAATAGGCATCATGTTCAACTTTTAGAACAAAAAAGTGATCATTCCAACTCACGATATAGAGATGAGGGCCACCATCAGTGGGAAAATTTGACCCAGCTTGGCTGATTTCATCCCAGATGCTGTCAAAAGACATGGCCCCATGCAGGAAATCAAAGCCACTGGTATCATCGGTGCCATCAGGGTGAAAAAACCCGATGAAAGACTTCCTTGGAACTACAGAAAGCGGGCGGATCTTTGCCTGAATAACTGTTTCAAGATCAAAATGCTTGTCAGGGAAGTGCTCTCGGTATGTCTGGTTCTCACAGAGGTTCCTCCATTCACTAGAACCTTCTCGAATGAGGCTGTCAAACTGAGACCTGATAGGCATTGCATCCCAGTTTGTTTGAAACCAATCAGCAATTACAGCAACTAGAGCTGTGCATGCACTCCCACCAGATGCTCGCTCACTCCTCTGGTCGATAGATGCAAAGAAGACCTGGGTGGAAAGCTTCATGTGACCATCACGGCTCCCTAGGTCCTTTGACTCCCAGTTGCCAACAACAAAATTGTCATCACCAAAATCAGATACTGATGAGCGCATAACACCATATTCGTCCACTTTTTGCCTCTGCAAACAAAATCAACCAAGATACCTAAAACCCCTCCTTACTAAATCCCATGTATAGATTAATGAGAGAACAAATAAACAGGGTAGAACCCAGACAACAATGAATATGAACGCATATTCAACGACCTTCTCAATACCTAAAGACAATCTTAAGAGGCCATGTTTTAACATTCTTATAATGAGAGAGAGAGAGAGAGAGCATCAAATCTGACGTTGAAGAATGATATGGAGTTCATCTAAGCATACATCCCTCTTCTATCATACAGAGAGATTATGACAAGATAAAAATAATATGGAAGCAAGGAAAGCATACCCCTTCAGAAAGAGATTCATCAGAGGAGCTCAGCAGCCGACGGTCATAGTCAATGTCATCCCCTCCCTCTTCCCCATATGTTTTCTTTAACAATGGCTCCCCTTTGGCCTTGGGAGATCTAAAACTTACCTTCCTCTTTTTCCATGGGAGAATACTCCAATTTGAAGCCTGCAACATAGATTGTTCAGGAACAGATGATGTCGTCTCCTCTGCAGGTGAATAACCCACATCAGATCTTCGATGGCTGTAGTAGACCCAGTCCTCATATCCTCCATCTGTCCTCACATCAAGGTACAATGAACTCCCAACATAGTTAGCAGATGCCAATGTGCCATAACTGAACGACTTCCTAATGCTAGAGGTCTCTTTGTTATCTTCTAGTTCTCCTTCATCAAGATCATCATCAACAGAGTCCGTGTCAAATGGATGAGTGTATTCTACATCATCACTCCTAGCAGAGCACTTGCCATCACTACCTTCATCATCCCGATTTGTCTTTTTAGACTTCCGAGTCGACACAAACTCTGTAAGAATTTTCACCTTTCTCAATCCAGCTTTAAAAGCAGAAAGCTCATCTTTCTCCAACGAGAGAGAATCTCCGCAAGAAGGTGACAATGGAGCAGGCACCATAGGCCTCTGCACCATAGGCCTCTGCACCATCTCTGGTGATTCTTGGGATGTTCTCAATTCCAATACACTGAGAACCAACTGCAACATAAATAGCTTCCCATGTCACAATGGGAATTAAATATAATAGAACCAAACCATGGATTAAAATAAAAAATAATAATTCTATAGACTACAAGAATGATCACTATAACCATATTAACCAACATTAGCCTTTTTCAGTAAACTTAACTGATCAAAAGATGAATCCTAGTCAAATACATAAGAAGAATGCTTAAGAAATATCATATATCATATAACATAATAAAGCATAACAGCACAATAAATAAATTGACATACATGAAGTGATGGAGGAGACTCAGTAGCAACACCAGGCAGCAACAATGGAAGGTTCAACTCAATCTCTTGTTCAGCTGAAGATGTGAAATCAGCCAGGTTCAATGAAGCCATTCCAAGAACAGATGCCTTGTTTTTAAGTCCCTGGTTCAAGCCCTAAAAAGAGGAAAAACGAGGTCAATTTTCTACATCAACAAGGCATGCATGCACCATAGACTCACCCACAGGCAATCAGGCCAAAGAATAAGATAACAAGCATAATTCTAACACAAAAATGAGTCACCAACATTTCCCCCATTAAGTTGGTAACATGGATGGAAAAGCACCAAGTAAACTCAAAACAATGCTATTTAGGCTCCATTTGGTATTGCTTTTGGAGGGCCAGAAACACCCTACTTGGAGGGCCAAAAGCTCTTTTGGGTGATTTGGAAGTATTTGGTGGAAATATTGAATTAGCTTTCTGGCTCCTCCAAAAGATGAAAATGGTCTACTAGAGAAACGCTGCAACTTGCAGAAAAACTCCAATTACAATAATATTATTTTTTATAACAATAAATTTAAGGATTTATTATTTATTATCTTATTTAGTTTAGATATCAAAATAAATAATTTATAAATAAAGAATGCTTTATAATAATAACTTTTTATTGTACAAAAAGTTAGACAATTGAAAGCACTACGTAAATATCCTTTATGATCATTTCTTGATTCTAAAAGTATTTACTTAGTTTTACTATCAAACATACGTTAAAGGTTCCACGGCACTACAAAAATGCAGTTACCAAATAGAAAACAACTTTTTATTCTCTACTACCCAAAGCTTTATAGACGAAAGCTCTACTATCCATAACGATGTCAAAAGGGCCTTAGAAGATTTTTGCTTTATAGAGAACAATTTTGCAACTAGACTCTAATAAATATCCTAAATCGTATAATCTAGGGTTTGAAATATTAAGTTTAAGTGCTAAAGACTTTGCAACTAGACTCTAATAAATATCCTCAATCATATAACCTAGGGTTTGAAATATCAAGTTTAAACACTAAGCATTTTAGGTCTCCAAATATTTTCCTACTTTTGTCAGCATATCTTCATTTCATTCATGATTTAGTCATGACCCCTCTCAATGTAGTTTCAGGTTATCCTATTCTATGCATAATGACAGCATCAAGAAGAATCTATAAGAATTTCATCACATACTTCTTTTGAGGCAGATATATCTTGATTTTCAAATGAAGATTACCATCAAAAACCCAAATTGTAAACAACTAGGCACCCAACCTTTCAAAGCTCTGACATGAATAATCTATAATAATGAGGAAATACAGAAAAACAGATGGAATATCATTGTGAACAGAAAAAAGAATGGACAACCTATAATTGTAAAAAGTATTTGCTAAGATAAAGTAAGTTTCTCCAACCATTTCTCAGTTAAGGTGATGCCATGTGCAGCCATCAACAAATGCGAGCTTATGTGCTCATATGGTTGCATATGATTGGCCATGCACCCCACAAATCACATTCATGGGCCCTACAGGAGGAGAAATTATTGCATGAACCAAGTTAAAGTGGACCAGTGCAAATCTTGGAGCATATGCATGGTGGATAGCACACAATCAGGAATTGGTGAAATTCAAGGAGTAATGTGGCGTATTATCCACCATGGGATTTGGTGTGGTCCATTGGACCTGGTCCAAGTAATAATTAGACCTGCAGGAGACTGGCCGACTGCTGCTAAATCAGCAAAACAGTCCATGCAGTAAGCGGCAGAGCATGGGTTTTGGAGAACTGACTACAGTAGTATGATCTTGTGAGATTATTTCTATTTTACAATTGCAAAAGCTTTTGTTGCTGAATATGTCCTTTAACAATAAAGATTAATTAATCTCCGAAATGATAGAATGAAGAATTTTTCTTTGATTCTTTCCCTCACTGTAAATATATAGTTTCTATTTTTCAGCTCCCTTCTCAAATAACCAAACATCTATTAGGAATAGGAAGCCTCAAAGAAAATACAGAAAAAAAAAATTAGGACATGCATAGCCAGAAAAGGATAATGATTCAAATATGATAGAAAAGGACATTAGCACCAAAACAGAAGCTCTAAATGAGGAACGAATAATCACAAACATCCGTGTCATATAAATCAGAGCATTATAATGGAATTATATCATAAACCGATAAGAACAGAAACCCGTTTCACATTGATAAAGCCAAACAAAGAATAGAGCTAATGTTGAGGAAGGGACATCTTAAAACAAGAATTCGAAAAGGGTTGATGAATAGAATGATTCATAAAGAAAATTATACCCAACAAAAGTGTAAGAAAGATTGAAAAACTCAACCATCTTCTCAACAAAACCAAACAGTTGCAACACCAAATAAGCTAATCATAACACTTAAAATAGACGGAGAAATAAAACCTCTTTTAGAAACTCTAACAGAAAGATCAATTACAAAGCAGATCGAAACACGAGATCAGGAAATGTGTCAAATCTAACAACGAGATCAATCAAGACAGAAAGATCAACTACAAAGAAAACAGAAACACAGGATCAGAAAATGTGACAAATTTTACAAAGATATCTAAAGACGTCAAAGTGCTAAAATTAGAACTCACATTGAAGACTGCGAAGGCGATCTCCCATGGATAGAAGGAGTTCTCCCTGTGGTTCGTGAGCGTGCACACGCTCTCGAACTCCTCGTTCCACTCCACCGTCCCCTCCCTCACCTCCTCCTCCCTCGTGCAGTTCCTCTTCACCGTCCGCCGCAGCGAGCTCAGCGCCAACTTCGGCCCCTTCCACCGCACCTCCGCCGTCACCCTCTCCGCCGCCTCCTCCACCTCCACCCCCGCCACCCTCCTCATCCGCCGCACCACGAGCCTCACCTGGAACTTCTCGGTCATCAGCGGCGGCCACGGCCGCCACCACATCATCCTCGCCACCATCCCTACCGGAACCCTAAATTCTCCGACACCACCACCAAGAAACACCGAATCGCCTCAAGAAACCCAGATTTCCACCAAAATGAGCCCCAATGTCTCCAAAAAAATCCGCGTTTCCGCAGCAAAATCGGCGGAAAAATGGGTGCAGATCGCCCGCAGGAAGAGGTTTTGGGGGAAAAGATCTGGAGGAAAGACCGGCGAAGACGAAGAGAAAAAGGGGGGAAGCGCGATGAAGAGGGTAGATACGAGGAAAGAGACGGATTTACACCATAAGAGTTAAAAAAGAAAACAAGAGAACGAGAGAAAACGGGTCGAGGTCACCGAAGCCATGGCCGGCTTTTATCCCATTTTTTTTGTTATTATTTATTTTTTTATCTTAACTCCTATTTAACGTAACGGTAACGGCTATGTCAGTGGGGCCAGCTGTGTTGAAATTACGAAAGAAGGCCTAGAAGAATCTATCAATTACTGTCGAGGTGGGATTCCTTGGAACGTCCAACGGCAAGAAAGGGACATTTCCGGAAAGAGGGGGAATATCTCCCAGTGTTCCACGGAAGAATTGCCTTCCATGGATTGGGGATTGGGACGTTGGATCATGATGGAACGGTGGATATTGGAGTGATGACCTTGGGAGATTTTTCTGTAAAGTATTAAAGCCATCCAAATGAGGAAATTAACCGGATATCTTCCAGAAAGATATACCATTGGGATATCAGATAATGGGATACCGCTGACCTTGGAGCAACGGAGAAAAGAAGGAATATGTTTTTTTTATTTGGTAGCCACTAGCTAGAAGACCTAAAAAAAAAATAAAAGTAAAAATAAAAATAAAAATCAGACTTAATGATTCATTTAGTATTAATATCCTATATCCACCAAATACTCCAGGTATCAGAATTAAAAGAAATTATGGTGATGACAATCTTACCAAGAGGGGAAAGAAACAGGGGAGCATAAATGACTAATTTCTATGATTAGTAACATGCTAAATTGATAAGTTACTTGCTGATAAGTTACTTAATTTGTGATTACATAAGAGATGGAGGTCTGGCCAGCATGCATCATTAGCTTTACGTGATTCAATAGTAATAAACAATTGTATACAAGAGACGAGATGTTATGTTTGATAATCCCTGCACAGAAAGAAGTGATTGATCACTTTATTATTATGAAGTTGTTGCGGAGGTTACCCACCATCCGTTCTAACATTTTTCTCTTAGATTATAGCTGAGCATTTACTGATAACTCGACGAGACTATGTCGGATGCCAAGAAAATATCTAGGAGATTGAGACGAAGTGACTTTACATTATCGATTTTTATCCGACCTCTAGATTGGACACTTTATTGTCCAAAAAGATAGCGAGAAAAGATGAATTAATTTTTTTTTAAATTTCAACTAAATTAACATCTAATTAATTATGTGCACCAAATTAGGCTATCCTAAGTGATTGTATAGTATATGCTTTGAGTAACAACGAAATTAAGATAATGAATCCAAAGCAAAAATTTAAATAATATAAAGCATAAATTAAAAGAAAAGTAAAAAAAGCCACAATATAAATACATAAATTTATAATAGTTTGGTACAATTGAAGGAAAATCCTGATTTTTTGGATCAGGTTCGTTCAGATCTGATCGGATCAAGAGATATATTTCAAAACTTTTTTTCTTTGATCCTAATTAGATCTGGAATGTTTCAAATCTGATTCTTATTATTCTAATAATAAAAATAAAATCTAAATAAATTAAATTAAATTTAATTTATCTTGATGTAGGATAATCCTATTATCCGTTGATGATCCTGTAAGCAGCGAAAGGTTCTGGATATAGCCACGCAAGTGCCTAGCCTCTACTGATATCCACTCGGGCTGAATCTGGAGATCCTCTTCTTTTCTATCACGTCTCCAAAAATCAGATTTGGATCTGATCTGGAGGATCTTCAAAACACCTTTTGAAAATCAGCAGTTGTCCTTTGCAGCAGCACAGCCTTCTAGCTTTTTGTCGCCTTTCTCTCGTCTGGATTGCACCAACTAAGATCCCAAACTCCTTTGGGCGTGGAGAGAAGAGGGAGAAGGTGGACTTGGCATAGAGGAGGAGAGGAGAGGCAGCCTTGGGGCGTGGGAATTTCAATTTAATTTCAGATACTCCTTGAGTTGGGCGCAGGATCTTATTTATAGACTAAGCGTGATCCAACTCCTCTTCTTCCTAACCAATCACAACCCTTTGTGAAATCAGATCTAAATCTGATTGATGAAAATAGAGTCCCTTGGATTCCTCCTTAGATGCCGCCTAAGACCAGTCAAACTTGATTCTTAGGAGAAGTCTAATCGGAATCCAAAAGGGAGATGGAGTTCCTATCCAACAAGAACTCCTAGGCGCCTTCAGCTTGGGCACACGCCAAGGGTGGCATGCGCCTTCCTCCTTGCTAGGTTCTGATAGGGAGACAAGCCCCCACCAGCTCTCCAATAGGTGCGTGACACGTGGATAGAAGTCAAAGTATCAATGGTTAATATTTGACCATTCAAAAGTCAACTTTTGACTAAAGTCAAAGAACGAGAAATGGTAGGTGACCAAATCTTACAAAATAAGATAATCCTTTTCTGATCTGGACAGGCTCCAGTTAGACCAAGTGAAGGCCTTTGATTGAGCACAAACTTTTTTGGCTCAGTAAGGACAACTATTTATGATAGTAAAAGAAGAACGTTAGGTTCAATCGAGTACTAGCATGATTTTTTTGAACCTAATTGAATCTCATTCAGATCAATTGAACTGGATTAGTTCAATTGATGATCACCAGATTCAAACTCTTGTTTGTGTGACCCAGTTAGGTTCAGTTCTGTATGGTAATGGGATATGTCATGATCTTTATCATCGACATCATCGAAACTCCTTTCGATGGATCAGAACTCTTTTGATTCAAACAGCTAGAATGATCAATTATCTAAATCATTTTAATTACTCCCAAAATCCACCAGTGATACCTAGCAGTATATGGTGGCAACCCATCAAAGCTGAATACGAACCTCTTGGTGTAGCTACCTGTATGTGATTAAGTTCTTCTATCTTGAGCCCTGATCAGATTAGGGTTTAGGTGAACTCGTCAAACCCTAGTCTCTGTCATATGATGTAATCATTCGATTCAAGTCCGATGTGAAAACCTAAATAGAAACTCTTTCTATTATTTCACTCTACCATGGCCATGGGCTTTTGGACTTGATTCTCATGATCATCATAGGGCTGCTCCTCTACCATCGAGGTAGATAGATTCCTTCTTGATGCAATCCAGTTCCTACAATGAACATGCTATAGCCAACATACACCTCAGGATTCCATATGGCTAGGAGACCGAGTTATGGTGTAGTCAAACTATAACACCCTCAAGATGAACTACCGATGCACCTCAGATCAAAGAATCAGACACACCACTGCAGCATCGAGTCAGTCATTGACGAGAAGATAGACTTCCTAATGACTACTCGAGGTGGTCACACTCAGTGCCCTCATTCTCTAACGAGTACCTGTACTCTCGCTCTGGTATCTCCACATCGTAGACTCAAGACTCATCTACTAAAGAGAAGCAATTATACACCAACCTTTTGGATCAATCACCATCCTCATGATGATCCTATGGTCGAAAGCATTTTATGAGTTAATAATGATTATTCATGTCTTAAATTTTCAACTCTTGAAAATATGAATTATCATTATCATTAACTCAAAGGATGTATCACAGACACTAAATACACATATGTGATAGAAAATAATCCATTTTATTGATTTTAGTCAAAATTATAATTTTGCCCCTAGAAGTGTATTACAAGTGTCAGCCAATTCTGGCTTTTAGGGCACATATATCTAACAATCTCCTACTTGTCATAAAGCCAATTGGCTATGAGTCTAAGTCCCATCTTCTCAAGGTGGGCTTCGATCTTCTGCTAGCCCAACGGCTTTGTAAGCGGGTCTGCCACATTGTCTATAGAGTTAACTCTCTTGACCTCGACGTAACCCTTCTCGAGGTAATCGCGGATGAGGTGGTATCGCCGCTCAATGTGCTTAAATTTTTGGTGAGACCTCGGCTCCTTAGCAAGGGCTATGGCGCCATTGTTGTCGCAGTATAGAGGAATGGCATCTGATGGCATTACTCTAATTTCTACAGCAAACTTTTTATACCAGAATGCTTCCTTCGCAACCTCTGATGTAGCGATATATTCTGCTTCCATAATGGAATCTGCTATCACAGTTTGCTTGGAACTCTTCCAATTGACAACACCATCATTGCATAAAAACAGACTCCCAGATGTTGACTTTTGATCATTTACATCGAACATGAAATCCGAGTCTGTGTATCCCTGGACTTGGAGTTCTCTGTTACCAAAGACCAACATCATATCCTTAATTCTTCTCAAGTACTTAAGGATACATTTCATAGAAGTCCAGTATTCTTTACCTGGATTTGACTGATATCTGCTTGTGACACTCACAGCATGGGCTATATCAGGTCGTGTACATAGCATGGCATACATGAGGCTCCCTATTGTAGAAGCATAAGGGATCTTGCTCATGCGTTCTATTTCCTCAGGTGTGCTAGGGCACATCTTCTTAGAAAGATGAATACCATGTCTGAAGGATATTAATCTCCTCTTAGAGTTTTCCATACTAAACCTCTTTAGTACTTCCTCTATGTACATCTTCTGCGAAAGTCCTAGCATCCTATTTGATCTATCCCTATAAACCTTAATTACTAGAATAAAGGATGCTTCACCTAGGTCTTTCATGAAGAATTCCTTGGACAACCATAATTTGACTGTTGTCATCATGGGAATATCATTCCCAATAAGGAGGATGTTATCCACGTACAATACGAGGAAGACAACAGTGCTCCCACTGACCTTTTTGAAGTGCTCCCTTTTTGATGAAACTGACCTTTTTAAAGATACATGATTTTTCTTCATTTTTGATGAAACTAAATATTTTGATCACATCATTGAAATGAGTGTTCCAGCTTCGAGATGCTTGCTTAAGTCCATATATGGACCTTTGCAGCTTGCAAACCTTGTGATCAGTATCACTGGATGTGAAACCTAGCGGTTGTTCCATATAGATATCTTCCTCAAGATATCCATTCAAGAATGCCATTTTCACGTCCATTTGCCATATTTCATAATCGAAATAGGCTGCAATAGCAAGCAATGTGCGGATGGATTTTAGCATAGCCAATGGGGAAAAGATGTTAGATATATGTGCCCTAGAAGACAGAATTGGCTGACACTTATAATACACTTCTAGGGAAAAATTATAATTTTAACTAAAATCAATAAAATTGATTATTTTCTATCACATATGTGTATTTAGTGTCTATGATACATCCTTTGAGTTAATGGTAATGATAATTCATATTTTCAAGAGTTGAAAATTTAAGACATGAATAATCATTATTAACTCATAAAATGCTTCCAACCATAGGATCATCATGAGGATGGTGATTGATCCAGAAGGTTGGTGTACAATCACTTCTCTTTAGTAGATGAGCCTTGAGTCTACGGTGTGAAGACACCAGAGCAAGAGTACAAGTACTCGTTAGAGAACGAGGGCATTGAGCATGACCATCTCGAGTAGTCATTAGAAAGTCTACCTTCTCGTCAATGATTGACTCGATGCTACAGTAGTGTATCTGGTTCTTTGACCTGAGATGCATCGACAGTTCACCTTGAGAGTGTTATAGTTTAACTATACCATAACTTGGTCTCTTAGCCATATGGAACCCCGAGGTGTATGTTGGCTATAGCATGTTCATTGTAGGAACTGAATTGTATCAAGATGGAATCTATCTACCTCGGTGGTAGAGGAGCAGCCCTATGATGATCATGAGATTCAAGTCCAGAAGCCCATGGCCACGGTAGAGTGAAATAATAGAAAGAGTTTCTATTTAGATTTTCACATCGGACTTCAATCGAATGATTACATCATATGACAGAGATTAGGGTTTGACGAGTTCACCTTAACCCTAATCTGATCGGGGCTCAAGATAGAAGAACTTAATCATACAAATAGCTGCACCAAGAGGTTCGCATTCAACTCTGATGGGTTGCCACCATATACTGCTAGGTGTCACTGGTGGATTTTGGAAGCAATTAGAATGATTTACATGATCGATCATTCTAGCTGTTCGAATCAGAAGAGTTTTGATCCATCGAAAGAAGTTTCGATGATGTCGATAGTAGAGATCATGACATATCCTATTACCATACAGAGCTGAATCTAATTGGATCACACAAATAAGAGTTTAAATCTGGTGATCATTAATTAAACTAATCTAGTTCAATTGATCTGAATGAGATTCAATTAGGTTCAAGAAAATCGTGCAAGCACTCGATTGAACCTAACGTTCTTCTTTTACTATCATAAATAGTTGTCCTGACTGAGCCAAAGAAGTTTGTGCTCATTCAAAGGCCTTCACTTGGTCTGACTAGAGCCTGTCTAGGTCAGAAAAGAGTTGTCTTATTTTGTAAGACAATACCTGCCATTTTTTGTCATCTGCCATTTTTTGTCCTTTGACTTTGGTCAAAAGTTGACCTTTGACTGGTCAAATGTTGACCATTGACACTTTGACTTCTGTCCACGTGTCATGCACCTATTGAAGAGCTGATGGGAGCCTGTCCTCCTGCCAGAACCTGGCAAGGAGGAGGGCGCATGCCACCCTTGGCATGTGCCCAAGCAGGAGGCGCCTAGAAGTCCTTATTGGATAGGAACTCCATCTCCCTTTTGGATTTTGATTAGACTTCTCCTAAGAATCAAGTTTGACTGATCTTAGGTACCATCTAAGGAGAAATCTAAGGGACTCTATTTTCACCAATCAGATTTAGATCTGATTTTACAAAGGGTTGTGATTGGTTGGGAAGAAGAGGAGTTGGAGCATGCTTAGTCTATAAATAAGACCCTGCGCCCAACTCAAAGAGTATCTGAAATCTGAGAAAAGAAATTCTCCATGCCCCAAGGCTTCCTCCCTCTTCCTCCTCCATGCCATGTATCTCTCTCCTGATGAGCTTCACAGACCTTTCCTAGAGAATATATTTATATTGGAGACATCATGTTATTCAATTTAATCTATCTTGAATAGATTTTTTTCTAAAATCGTTCCCTACCAACATTCGTATGGATATGGTAGAGATAAGAAATCAAGTAGTATATCAGATTTAGGGTTATCGGCCATGTGTCAAAAGACAACAGACAGATATATTGAGTTTAAGATCCTCCAGAGCTCGATTCCATAGGATATCCTAAGAAAGTCATTAGGATACTCTATTCTACATTTTAGAAGACCATAATGTGTTGATTGATTATATATTCTTGAAATAGTTTATTTCAAAACAGCGGCAATTAAGAAAGAGATTAAGTTGATGAGAAAGTCTCACAAGTACAACGAGCTAAGGACCAATGGACAAATTAGATTGAGCCCAAATAAGAACACTACCATATACTCATAGATCGAGAGTATTTCCCATCCTCCTAAAAGATAACTTAGGTATTATTTAAGAGAAATAGAGAAAATATTCCTTATAGGTAATAGGAATGAGTGATATCCAAAACCTACGAGATTTGTACGAAAAATGGCTAGAGACAATTGCAGTCAGAATTAGTCGATACTCGAACCAAGTTTGGACCTTGGTAAGATTCCACCAGAAAATATAGTACCTATTGGGTGTAAATGGATCTTACAAGAGAAGAATTGTGCGATGGAAAGTGGAGACCATTCAAGGCCAGACTAGTCAAAAGGTTATAGTCAATGCGAAGGATGACTATCAAGGATAACCTTTTTCTCAGTGGGCTATGCTAAAATCCATCCGCACATTGCTTGCATTCAGCCTATTTCGATTATGAAATATGCAAATGGACGTGAAAATGGCATTCTTGAGGATATTTGGAGGAGATATCTATATGGAACAACGCTAGTTTTTACATCCAGTGATACTGATCACAAGGTTTGCAAGCTGCAAAGGTCCATATATGGACTTAAGCAAGCATCTCGAGCTGGAACATCATTTCAATGATGTGATCAAATATTTGGTTTCATCAAAAAATAGAAGAAATCATGTTCTCAAAAAGTTCAGTGGGAGCCTGTTTGTCTTCCTCGTATTGTACGTGATATCCTCCTTATTGGGAATGATATCCATGTGAACAAGTCAAATATGTTGTCCAAGATTCTCCATAAAGACCTAGGTGAACATCCTTTATTCTAGAATTAAGGTTATAGGGATAGATCAATAGGTGCTAGGACTTTCCAGAAGATGTACATAGAGAAGTACTAAAGAGGTTTAGTATGAAAAAACTCTAAGAGGAGATATATACCCTTCAGACATGGTATTCATCTTTCAGAGAAGATGTGCCCTAGCACACTGAGGAAAATAAAACGCATGAGCAAGATCCCTTATGCTTCCAATAGGGAGCCTCATGTATGCATGCTATGTACACGACTGATATACCCATGCTGTTGAGTGTCACAAGCAGATATCAGTCAAATCCAGGTAAGAATACTGGACTTCTTGAAATGTATCCTTAAGTACTAAGAAGAATAAAGGATATGATGTTGGTCTTTGGTAAGGAGAACTCCAAGTCCAGGATATAACAGACTCGGATTTAATGTTGATGTAATGATCAAAGTCACATTGGAGTCTGTTTTTGCAATGTGGTGTGTCATGGAAGAGTTCAAGCAAACTGATAGCAAGATTCACATGGAAAGCGGAATATATCGCATCAGAGGTTGAAGGAAAGCATTCTGGTTAAAAAAAGTTTGCTGTAGAAATGGAGTAATGCATCAGATGCCATTCCCTTATACTGCGACAAAATGGCGGCCATAGCCTTGCTAAGGAGCCGAGGTCTCACCAAAAATTAAGCACATTGAGGGCGATACCACCTCACCGCGATTACCTCGAGAAGGTTACGTCAGAGGTCAAGAAGTTCATATCTAGACAATGTGGCAACACCGTTACAAAGCCTTGGGCTAGCAGAAGATCGAAGCCCACCTTGAGAAGATGGGACTTAGACTTGTTCTAATTTGAGGTGGTCAATAATCGAGCTAACCCATGCCACTAGGTTAGTCATAATTGTTATGACTATGACAAGTCTAGTTTAATGAGACCTGAATCAATTCTCCCTAAAGAAAAGATTAAGTCTGAGGTCTTCCACCATTGTAGATGTGCGGGCCCTTTCCGGGTTGATTGTTCTCGGCTGGATACAGTGGCTCAGTTGCACCGAAAAGATGCAACCATGTCTATTAGGCATTGGATGCTATGGGCTGGAGGATGAGTTGGGCTCAATATTTTGGATACGGTGAGAGACTCAATTAGGAATCCAGTCTGTGCAAATGGTGGGTCTGACTTAACTAAGGAGTGGATCAATATTCTGGATACGGTGAGATTCATGAATTAGAGATCAAGTTTGGGTGCACCATGATTAGAGAATCATTGAACAAGAGTTGTTCACTCATTGGCTAACCCATCACCAATAACTGTTAGGTGAGGTGATGAGTCAGTTGGTGAGACCGCACCACCCACTAGAAATCATTAATCGTGGAGATTTTTGCATCTCTACAGAGGGAGTGTAGGGATCCGAAGAAAATAGTGGGAGCTAATTTATTTAAAAATAAAATTCTAAATAAATTGGTCAAGTCATAATTTAGTATCTAACTAGAATCTTTGACTCTCTATAGAAAAATATCTGCGTCCAACCCATTAGCACGTATCCTGGACACACATAGACTGACCGGACCCAATTATAAAGATTGGCTCAGAAACTACAAAATCATTTTGGGTTTCGAGAAGTTAACCCATGTATTGGACCAGGACCCTCCCACCTTACCAGCCCGTCCATCCACTGAATAGAGAGCGTCTCTAGAAAAATGGATAGACGAAGATAATAAGGCCAGATATTACATGTTGGGCTCGATGTCTGATGAGCTCCAGCGCCAACATGAAGATATCGGGACTGCTCACCAAATGTTGGCTCACCTGCAGGAGATGTTTGGTGAACAGAGTCGCGCAGCCAAGTATCAAGTCATGAAATGACTTTTTAAGGCTAAGATGCGTGATGGGCAGTCAGTCCAAGATCACTGTCTGATGATGATCAAGGACATGGAAGAGCTTGAGAAGCTCGGTGTGAAGTTAGACTTGGATCTGCAGAACGATATTATTCTGCAATCCTTGACTGATGCATATGGGCAATTCATCATGAATTACCACATGCATAAACTTCAAAATTCCTTGGCCGAATTAATGAATATGCTGGTCACCGCTGAGCTTTCTATGAAAGGTTCTAAAGGCTCAGTTCTTGCTATGGAACGGACTTCTTCCAAAAGAAAGTCTTATGGAAAGAAAAAGAAGTCTGCAAAAAAGCAGAAGGTGGAAGGAGCAAAGAAGAAGAAGGCAGAGCCGAAGATGAAAGCCGCTGCCAAAGAAAAGTGTTTCCATTGCAACAGCGACGGCCATTGGAAGCGGAACTGCCCTACTTACCTGGCCACCCTGAAGAACAAGAAGGAAGGTCCTTCTGGAGGTATGCTCGTTATTGAGTCTAACCTTACGGTTTCTTCTGCATCCAGTTGGGTGCTTGACTCTGGTTCTAGTGCTCATCTGTGCACTTCCATGCAGGGTCTTGAGGATAGCAGGAGGCTGAGGGATGGAGACATGATCCTACGCATCGGTAATGGAGCAAGAGTTGCTGCAGTGGCGGTGGGAAACATACCCTCTTCGATTACCATCTGGTTTAGACTTAGTTTTGAAAGACTGTTATTATGTGCCTGCAGCTAGCAGGAATTTGATTTCTGTTTCATGCTTAGCACTAGAAGGCTATGTGATTACCTTCTTTAAGGACCATTGTAACATTCTTTATGAAAGAAATAAAATTGCAAATGGATTTTCCTTATTAATGGTCTTTATCAGCTACATATTGATGTACCTGTATTCTAACTATCGAGCAAAACGTGAATGCCAAACGACCTAGGGATAGTCCAAACGATAGATATCTATGGCACCTGAGATTAGGTCATATAGCAGAAGATAGGATCAACAAATTGGAGAAAAATGGGCTATTGAGTCCATTGACTTTCGAGTCATATCCAACTTGTGAATCTTGTCTTCAAGGCAAAATGACTAAACTCCCTTTTGTTAGGACATGGGGAGAGGGCCACAGATCTCCTTGCCCTAGTACATACTGATGTGTGCGGCCCATTTGATGTGCCGGCTAGAGGCAATTTTGTCTACTTCATTACCTTTACCGATGATCTGTCTAGGTATGGGTATGTGTATCTTATGAGACACAAGTCTGAAGCTTTTGAAAAGTTCAAAGAATTCAGACATGAAGTAGAAAAATAAACTGAAAAATCCATTAAGGTTCTTCGATCAGATCGAGGAGGTGAATACCTTAGCCGAAAATTCCTAGACTATCTCAAGAAAAATGGCATAGTCTCTCAATGGACTCCACCAGGAACACCTCAACTCAACGGGATTTCAGAATGGAGAAATCGGACTCTATTGGATATGGTCCGATCCATGATGAGCTTCACAGACCTCCCTGATTTTCTTTGGGGACATTCATTGTTAACTTCAATTTATCTACTGAATAGGGTTTCCTCTAAAACCGTTCCTACCACACCGTATGAGATATGGCATGGTAAGAAACCAAGTCTGAGTCATCTCAGAATTTGGGGTTGTCCGGCTCATGTCAAAAGACAACAAGCGGACAAGTTAGAGTTTAGGTCCTTTAGAGCTCGATTCATAGGATATCCTAAAGAGTCATTAGGATACTATTTCTACATTCCAGAAGACCACAATGTGATTGTGAGTCGACATGCCATCTTTCTTGAAAAATAGTTTATTCAAGATAGCGGCATTGGAAAGCAGATTAAGCTTGATGAGAAAGTCTCACAAGTACAACGAGCTAAGGACCAATTGGAACCAAATCAGGTTGAGCCAATAAGAACACTACCTCCTCCACCTCGTAGATCGAAAAGAGTTTTCCATCCCCCTGAAAGATACTTAGGTATTATTTCAGAGGAAAGTAGAGAAAATGTTCCTCGTAGGTAATGGTGCTCATGGTGATGATCCCAAAACCTACAACGAGGCGATATCAGATATCGACTCCGAGAAATGGCTAGAGGCAATGCAGTCAGAAATTGACTCGATGCACTCAAACCAAGTCTGGACCTTGGTAGATCCACCAGAAGGTATAGTACCTATTGGGTGTAAATGGATCTTCAAGAGAAAGATTGGTGCAGATGGGAAATGTGGAGACATTCAAGGCTAGACTAGTGGCAAAAGGTTATAGTCAATGCGAAGGCATTGACTATCAGGATACCTTTTCCCCAGTGGCTATGCTAAAATCCATCCGCACATTGCTTGCCATTGCAGCCTATTTCGATTATGAAATATGGCAAATGGACGTGAAAATGGCATTCTTAAATGGATATCTTGAGGAAGATATCTATATGGAACAGCCGCTAGGTTTCACATCCAGTGATACTGATCACAAGGTTTGCAAGCTGCAAAGGTCCATATATGGACTTAAGCAAGCATCTCGGAGCTGGAACACTCATTTCAATGATGTGATCAAAATGTTTGGTTTCATCAAAAATGAAGAGGAACCATGTGTCTTCAAAAAGGTCAGTGGGAGCGCTGTTGTCTTCCTCGTATTGTACGTGGATGACATCCTCCTTATTGGGAATGATATTCCCATGATGACAACAGTCAAATTATGGTTGTCCAAGGAATTCTCCATGAAAGACCTAGGTGAAGCATCCTTTATTCTAGGAATTAAGGTCTATAGGGATAGACCGAATAGGATGCTAGGACTTTCACAGAAGATGTACATAGAAGAAGTACTAAAGAGGTTTAGTATGGAAAACTCTAAGAGGGGATTAATACCCTTCAGACATGGTATTCATCTTTCCAAGAAGATGTGCCCTAGCACACCTGAGGGAAATAGAACGCATGAGCAAGATCCCTTATGCTTCTGCAATAGGGAGCCTCATGTATGCCATGCTATGTACACGACCTGATATAGCCCATGCTGTGAGTGTCACAAGCAGATATCAGTCAAATCCAGGTGAAGAACACTGGACTTCTGTGAAATGTATCCTTAAGTACTTGAGAAGAACTAAGGATATGATGTTGGTCTTTGGTAATGGAGAACTCCAAGTCCAGGGATACACAGACTCGGATTTCATGTCCGATGTAGATGATCGAAAGTCGACATCTGGGAGTCTGTTTGTGTGCAATGGTGGTGCTGTCAGCTGGAAGAGTTTCAAGCAAACCAGTGATAGCAGATTCCACCATGGAAGCAGAATATATCGCTGCATCAGAGGCTGCGAAGGAAGCATTCTGGTACAAGAAGTTTGCTGTAGAAATCGGAGTAATGCCATCAGATGCCATTCCTCTATACTGCGACAACAATGGCGCCATAGCCCTTGCTAAGGAGCCGAGGTCTCACCAGAAATCCAAGCACATTGAGCGGCGATACCACCTCATCCGCGATTACCTCGAGAAGGGTTACGTCGAGGTCAAGAGAGTCGACTCCACAGATAATGTGGCAGACCCACTTACAAAGCCGTTGGGCCAGCAGAAGATCGAAGCCCACCTTGAGAAGATGGGACTTAGACTTGTAGCCAATTGGCTTTAGGACAAGTGGGAGATTGTTAGATATATGTGCCCTAGAAGCCAGAATTGGCTGACACTTGTAATACACTTCTAGGGGCAAAATTATAATTTTGACTATAATCAATAAAATGGGTTATTTTCTATCACATATGTGTATTTAGTGTCTGTGATACATCCTTTGAGTTAATGGTAATGATAATTCATATTTTCAAGAGTTGAAAATTTAAGACATGAATAATCATTATTAACTCATAAAATGCTCCCGACCATAGGATCATCACGAGGATGGTGATTGATCCGGAAGGTTGGTGTACAATCGCTTCTCTTTAGTAGATGAGTCTTGAGTCTATGGTGTGGAGACACCGGAGCGAGAGTACAGGTACTCGTTAGAGAACGAGGGCACTGAGCGTGACCACCTCGAGTAGTCATTAGGAAGTCTACCTTCTCGTCAATGACTGACTCGATGCTGTAGTAGTGTGTCTGGTTCTTTGACCTGAGGTGCATCGGCAGTTCACCTTGAGGGTGTTATAGTTTGACTACACCATTACTCGGTCTCCTAGCCATATCGGAATCCTGAGGTGTATGTTGGCTATAGCATGTTCATTGTAGGAACTGGATTGCATCAAGATGGAATCTATCTACCTCGGTGGTAGAGGAGCAGCCCTATGATGATCATGAGAATCAAGTCCAGAAGCCCATGGCCATGGCAGAGTGAAATAATAGAAAGAGTTTCTATTTAGGTTTTCACATCGGACTTGAATCGAATGATTACATCATATGACAGAAACTAGGGTTTGACGAGTTCACCTTAACCCTAATCTGATCGGGGCTCAAGATAGAAGAACTTAATCACACAGGTAGCTGCACCAAGAGGTTCGCATTCAGCTCTGATGGGTTGCCACCATATACTGCTAGGTGTCACTGGTGGAATTTTGGGAGCAATTAGAATGATTTAGATGATCGATCATTCTAGCTGTTCGAATCAGAAGAGTTCTGATCCATCGAAAGGAAGTTTCGATGATGTCGATGATAGAGATCATGACATATCCCTATTACCATACAGAATCGAACCTAACTGGGATCACACAAATAAGGGTTTGAATCTGGTGATCATCAATTGAACTGATCCAGTTCAATTGATCTGAATGAGATTCAATTAGGTTCAAGAAAATCGTGCTAGCACTCGATTGAACCTAACGTTCTTCTTTTACTATCATAAATAGTTATCCTGACTGAGCCAAAGGAGTTTGTGCTCGATCAGAGGCCTTCACATGGTCTGACTGGAGCCTGTCCAAGTCAGAAAAGGGTTGTCTTATTTTGTAAGATAATACCTACCATTTTTGGTCACCTGCCATTTCTCATCCTTTGACTTTGGTCAAAAGTTGACCTTTGACTGGTCAAATGTTGACCATTGATACTTTGACTTCTATCCACATGTCATGCACCTATTAGAGAGCTGGTGGGGCCTGTCCTCCTATCAAAACCTGGCAAGGAGGAGGGCGCATGCCACCCTTGGCGTGTGCCCAAGCTGGAGGCGCCCAGGAGTTCCTGTTGGATAGGAACTCCATCTTCTTATTGGATTTCGATTAGACTCCTCCTAAGAACCAACTTTGACTGGTCTTAGGCGCCATCTAAGGATGAATCCAAGGGACTCTATTTCCACCAATCAGATTTAGATCTGATTTCATAAAGGGTTGTGATTGGTTGGGAAGAAGAGGAGTTGGATCATGCATAGTCTATAAATAAGACCCTGTGCCCAACTCAAAACATGAATACAATTCTCCACACCCCAAGGCTGTTTGTCTCTCCCTCCTCCATGCCAAGCCCATCTTCTCCCTCTCCTCTCCACGCCCAAAGTTGTTTGGGATCCAAGTTGGTGCAATCCAGATGAGAGAAAGGCAACAGAAAGCTAGAAGGCTGTGCTGCTGCAAAGGACAACTGCTGATCTTCGAAAGGTATTTTGAAGATCCTCCAAATCAGATTCAGATCTAATTTTTGAAGACATGATAAAAAAGAAGAGGATCTCCAGATCCAGCCTGAGTGGATACCGATAGAGGTTAGGTACTTACATGGCTAGATCCAGAACCTTCCACTGCTTACAGGATCATCAATGGGTAATAGGATTCTCCTATGTCAAGATAAATTAAATTTGATTTAATTTATCTGAATTTATTTTAGTTATTAAAATAATAAAGATCAGATCTCAAACATCCCAGATCTGATTTGGATTAAAGAGAAAATTTTTTGAAATATATCTCTTGATCCGATCAGATCTAAATGAACATAATCCATAAAATCAGAATTTTTTCTTCAGTTAGAAGTTCTAACTTGCTGATCTAGGCTTGAGGATGATGCTCTGAATCACATACACATCCGGCCTCTAAGAGATGTCCATACGAGCCCACGAACTTTGATCAAAATTTCTATGCAAAAAATCAGCACAGTACGCTAGTACTGTGCTGATCCTTCTTCGATAGTTGATCTGGTGCTTTCTTCTTCCAAGAAGAAGTCCTCTTCTTCTTCTCTGTTCTCTCAGCTAGACACCCAGATTGGTGTCTATGAAAAATTCAATGCTTGCCTTAGACACCATCAGAAATGGCCAGGTAAGCAGACTACCAGTTAAAGACCATCGATCTGGTTTACCTTAGATACTAATTGGTTTAATTAGTCTCGATTAGATCAACCTAATAGTTCATGCTAAACTACGTAGCCAAGAATCAAATGCATCTTGGATCTCGTTAAAGACATGGACTTGAGCAACTACAACTATTATAATTGATCTAGAAAATTCTTAACCTAATCTAAGATAATAATTGATTAAATTTAGTCAATTCTCTAATTAAGTCCATTCATTAATCTAACCCTAGATCTAATGCAATTAATAGATCTAATCCCCACTAACCCATTTAACCTAATGTGTTATGATTTGTGTCTTAGGATCTTCAATTCACAATCCTAGATCCTAATCAAATAACTTCTTAATTCTTAATTAAGTTTCGTACTCAGAGTTAGGGTTCGACTTTTCAAAAATAATTTTCGTATTTATAAAATATTTTTACAACATGGTTCTACTAACCAAGTTACATGTTTGATTCATAATCAATATGCAAGTAAGATAAGCATGAAACTACTTTAGATCTAATCTAAATAGGTTTATGTAATTAAAATATTTTCAATTCCAATCAATCATAAATTATCTTAGATCAAATCTAACATATTTATGATGATTAAAATTAGATTAAAATATTTTTAATTAGATTATAAAATTTTTTAGATCTAATCTAAAATTTTATGATCAATATTTTAGATTAGCACGTACTAGGATAACCTCTTCATTGTAAGGGATAAATCTTACAACAGGACAACCTTATAATCAGTCCGTGCAATCTAAAATTTTTATTTTTAGATTTAAAACTCTTTTAAATCTAATAAATTATAAATAAAATTAGATCATGTCTAATAAATTTATGATAAGAAATAGATCTGCACGAACTAGGACAATCTCTCCACTATAAGGGATAAACCTTACGGCAAGACAATCTTATAATCAATTCATGTGATCAAAATTTTTAATTTTAGATTTAATAATTAGATTATAAATTAGATGTAATCTAAGAAATAATCTAAATATGCACATATAATCATATAATAATCAACCTATGCTCTAATACCAATTGAAGAAATCCGATCTAGGATTTCAGGACTAGATCTTGAAACTTTTCAAGATCGAACAACAAAAAACTATAATAAATCAAAATTTATTTATAAAATATAGAGAATACCTAGATCTAAGATTCTAATATATGATTATGGCATGAGATTAAATAAAAAATTAAAAATATAAAGAAAGAAGAACATGTTGATCATATCAACATGCATCTATACTACATCTAATGCAGATATGTAAAAATAGATCAGATTTGTATTACCTATGCAAGTTAGACATTCTAACTTGCTGATCCAGGCTTGAGGATGATGCTCCGAGCCACACATACGTCGGCCTCTAAGATATGTCCACACGAGCCCACGAACTTCAATCAAAAGTTCTATGCAGAAAATCAGCATAGGATGCTAGTATTGTGCTGATCCTTCTTCGATAGTTGATCCGGTGCTTTCTTCTACTTAGAAAAAGATCATCTTCTTCTTCTCTGTTCTCTTACCTAGACACCCAGATTGGTGTCTATGAAAATCAAATGCCTAAGAGGTCTCTCACCCTGGTATTCACATGCGTAAAAGCACTCTTCAAGGTTTGGAACATATCCAAAAATCAATCCAAAATTCACCCTATATAATGAGTTATAGAAGAGTCCTTATTGGATCAAATTTTTAGACTAGAAAAGAACAAACATGGCAATTAGTTGGGGTGCCCAACACTTGGATGCCCCCTCCTTTCTTTTTGGCATGGACCACCAGAGAAAAGCGCACAAAATTCCTTCTTTTTCATCAAATAAATCAGAGAGAAAATAGGAAGAATGGGCAGCATGCATGGGAGTAGTTTTAGTTTTCTAAAACTTTATCCAAAGAAAAATTTAAATCAAATTCAAACTTTCGTCTTTGACTGGGTCTATAACTAATTGCCATATGAGAAAGAAAGAAGATAAGTGAGCGTGCGTGAATACTAGGAAGAGGAGATTTGTCGCCAAAAATAAAGAAAGAGTGGGCCTAGGGAGGCATGGGATATAGGTGGTGCAAGATGGATCCTAGTCTTACTAGGATTCCATATTTGACTTGATCAAATATGGTTTCTCAAACCAAATCAAACTAAAATTAATTCAACCCAATTAAGTTAGTCCCTAATTTAATTAAGAATTTAATTAAATCCGATTACATCAGATTTAATTCTAATTTAATTTTTAATCAAATTAACAAGTTTTAGTTGAACTAGGATTAGTTGTTTCTTGCACTTAGCTTTTCCAATAAACCAATTGAACTTGATCCAATCAAGCCCAAATCAAATCTAATTAAATCATATTTAATTAGACTTAATCTTAGCTTTTTGGCTTAATCAAATTAAGTCAATTAGCAATCAAATTGCTAATCGATCCTCCTGCAATATTTACACTAGGTTAAACATCAATCGTATCGATCGTTTAACTTTAGAATGATTCTTAATCATTGATCAACTGATTGGATCGTGAACTCTAATGTGTGTGACCCCATAGGTCCGAACCTAAGCTGGTAGCATAGAAATAAATTTTTATAC
This sequence comes from Cocos nucifera, assembly GCA_006176705.1. Classification (NCBI taxonomy): domain Eukaryota; kingdom Viridiplantae; phylum Streptophyta; class Magnoliopsida; order Arecales; family Arecaceae; genus Cocos; species Cocos nucifera. The sequence goes on from QRFJ01003207.1 coordinate 174,221, forward strand.
CAGTCAAAGTAACCATCTAGCAATGGTATCCGACGACCGGATAGGTCGAATATGTAGAGCGACATTTTTAGAATCCATGTGGATATAGTTTTCATATAATTCATCCTCTTGACCAAAATGCTTGTAGGACACCTCAAAGCTAAACTGTCAACTCTGATTAGACTATCCATATTGTATTTCAAAATACCAAATCTATCTCATGGATTATCCTAGCTAAGGTTTTGCTATATTGAAATACAGTGATATGTTCTTCTCCAACTCTTAGAGTGATCAATTCCATCTTGACTACATACCAACTTCGTAAGTACTTCAGAAGCTTTTTGTTATTGAATTAGAAATTCAATTAGTCCGATACCAAAGAATAATGAGTTGCTTGCAAGCCACTGAGGTGATCTCAGGTCTAAAAATTATTTATACCTATATCCTATCAGAGATATTCTCGATAATAGAATGCTCTAAAGTTGGTTACATTCACTAATGATGTATCCCTACATCTCACTGATATGCCATACCAGTGTCTCCACACTCCTTAGTTAAGAAGATAATCAATCTATATGGCATACAGCAACCTATACTCAATAAATGCTGTCGTCCTAATTAACAGTCTATCATTTGGTCATGAATAATTTTAAGGACTAATCAATAAATTCTCTCTTTATCGAACCTAAATAGTCCTAAGGACTTCATCACAACAATGGAGTTCGTTAGAAGATGAAAACTCATGATGAAAAATATTAAAAATATATTTTATTAATTAATAAATTAATTATAATTATAATATAGCTCAACCATCAATAGATTGATGATTGACTTTAGGACACATTTTTCAACAACTCTCACTTATCCTAAAGCCACTTAGCACAGTATCTAATATCCATCTTTGACTTGTGGTTGTCGAACTCCTTTATCGTAGGGCTTTAGTAAAGGGATCGATCAGATTCTTCTTTCCATCGATCTTCTGAAGGTCGACGTCATCTCGATCCATGATCTTTCAGACTATGTGAAAGCAACGCAGTATGTGCTTCGTTCGCTAGTGTGTTTTGGTTCCTTCGACTGAGCAATGGCTCCAGTGCTGTCATAGTAGAATAGGATCGGGCCATCAAGAGAGGATGCTACTCCGAGCTAGGTGATGAACTTTCTCAGCCATACAACTTTCTTTGTGGCATCTGATGCTGCGATGTACTCTGCTTCATAAATAGAGTCTGTCACTATATGTTGTTTGGAACTCTTCCAACAGATGGCTTCACCATTCAAAGTAAAGATATATCCTGATACGCTTCTGCTGTCATCATGGTTAGATTGAAAGATGGAGTATGTAAATCTTATAAGTTTCAGATCTGACTCGCCATAAATCAACCATTGGTTCTTAGTATTTTTTCAATACTTAAGGATGGCTTTAACCACCTTTTAGTGGTTTTCTTCATGATCAGACTGGTATCTACTTACTACTCTTAGTGAGTATGGCACGTCTGGTCTCGTACATGTCATGGTATATATGATAGATCCCATTGTCGAAGCATATGGGACTCTACTCATACACTTTCTCTCTTCAAGAGTTGTCAGACAATTCTTCTTAGAAAGAAATTCCATGGCCTATCAAAAGATAGTTCTTTTTGAAATTCTCCATGCTGAACCTTTTCAGCATAGTATCTATGTACGTAGACTAAGATAACCCAAGCATCCTTTTAGATCTAGCCCTATAGATCTTCATCCCTAGGATGTAGGATGCTTCACCTAAGTCCATGAAAAACTATGATGACAACCAGACTTTTATTTCCTACAGTGCGGAGATGTCATTTCCAATTAAGAAAATACCATCCACGTACAAGACAAGGAATGTCACTACTGGACCATTTGTCCATTTATAAATGTAGGGCTCTTCTCCATTTTTAGCAAAGCCATACGTTTTGATTACCTTATCAAAATGCATGTTCCAACTCCAAGATGCCTGCTTCAATCCATAAATGGATCTCTGAGGCTTGCACATCTTGGACTCATTTATGGATGTGAACCCCTCAGGTTGTATCATATACACCTCTTTGGTTAGCTCTTCATTTAGGAAAGCTGTCTTCACATCCATCTGTCAGATCTCATAGTCCAGATGGACAGCAATCATAAGTATTATCCGAATGAATTTAAGTATTTCCATTAGAAAAGAACGTCTCGTCATAGTCAACATCATAATGTTGATGATATCTCTTAGCAATCAGACAGACTTTATAGGTTTCCATCTTTTCATTTACTCTTCTCTTTCTTTTGAAAACCCACTTACATCCAATGAATTTAATCCCTTCGAGTGGATCAACTAATGTCCACACATCGTTGACCTTCATGAACTCCATTTTGAACTTCATGGCCTCGAGCTATTTCTCAGAATCAGATCTTTGCATTGCATCCATATAGATGATTGGATCCTCATCATTCTCATTGAGTTCGATGTGATCATCATCTTGGATCAAGAAACCATAGTATCTATCCGATTGATGCGGTACTCTACCTGACCGTCTTAATGATGCAGGTATATTGAGCTCTAGATCTGATCTAATCAAATGCAACTTAGGTTCAGTTACAGGTGTCGGTCATTCTACTTGTTGAACTACATCAAATTCAATCTTAGAGACAATAGTTTTTTCACCAAGAAACTCCTTTTCTAAAAAGATTGCCTTAAGACTGACGAACACCTTTTGTTCATTAGCATGGTAGAAATAGTAATCCTTACTTTTCTTGGGATATCTTATAAACACATACTTATCAGATCGGGATCTAAGCTTATATATATGCAAAGGTTTGACATAGGTCGGATAATCCCAAACCCATAGGTGAGAGAGTGTAGGCCTACGTCCAGTCCATATCTCATATGAAGTCTTTACGATAGATTTACTTAATACATTATTCAATATATAACATGCAGTCTCAAGAGCATAACTCCAAAATGAAATAGGCAGACTAGCAAACCCCATCATGGATCGAACCATATCTAACAAGGTTCGATTTCTCCTTTCTGATACACTATTATGCTATGGTATTCCTAGAGGAGTCCATTGTGGGAGAATCTCATTCTCTCCTAGATATGTCAAGAACTCACTAGATCGATATTCACCTCCTCAATCCGATTGAAGAGTTTTAATACTCTTTCCAATTTATTTTCTACTTCACTTCGGAATCTTTTGAATATTTCAAATGAATCCGACTTATGTTCATTAGATAGACATATTTGTACTTGGATAGATTATCTATAAAAGTAATGAAGTAGAAATATCCATTTCTAGCACTTATACTCATAGGTCCACATACATCAGTATGTACTAGATCTAAGAGCTCAATGGCTCTTTCATCTTTTTAAATAAAAGATGATTTGGTCATTTTTCCAAGAAGATAGGACTCATAGGTTAGAAGTGATTCACAACCACTTATTTTGAGGATTTCCTCTTGGGTCAACCTATTTATCCTGTTCTTATTAATGTGACCTAGTCTACAGTGCTATGGATAGATATTAGAGACATTATCTAATCTAGGATATTTTCTAGAAGTATACATTATACTCATAGGCTGTGATAAAATGTAAATATTATTTCTTTGTTGTCCTTGTATTACTGTAACATCATTCATAATGATATCACAATAATCTTCTTTTATAGATAAATGATAATCATCTTTGGCCAAAAGGCTAACAGAAATTATATTCATCAAAAAGGAAGGACAATAATGACATTCATTTAAAGAAATGATATTAGTATTGGAAATAAGTTGAACTATTTTCATAGCTAGAACTGGAACAGACCTTCCATCTCTAACATTCAGGAATCACTCATTATTTTCAAATCTTCTACTAATTTGAAGTTCTTGCAATAAATTATAAATATGAATTGGACTTTCGATATTTAATACCCAAGTAGAAGTATCATAAATAAAAAAATTATAAGATGTTATCATATAACATCCTTGATCAGTAACTACTTGCTTATCTCTTTTTTTTAGCCTGTTGGGGTCATAGAAATCAAGATACTGAGAACAATTTCTCTTCCAATGCCCTTATTTCTTACAGTGGAAGCATTTTACCTGATCTAGGTTATTCTTGGATCTTATGTTTAAACTGGGTATAGAGGCTCCAGCACAAACCACTTCGTGCTGCTAAACAACATTTAACTTTCGATACTTATTATCGAAGTTGGGTCTCATAAGTTTATCACTGTCTAATGGTGAATGGAGCAACTATGGTTTGGATTTAACTACATAAAGAAGAACTAAAAGTTTGATTAATAATTGATTTATTAAATCTAAAGATTTAGACTTTAATCAAAAGATTCTTCCACTATTTTATTCGAACTGATAGCCTCTACCTCTAATTCGAGGAATTATCCTAATTTCTTAGTGGGTACTGGAATCCATAAAGACTGCACACAAGTCCAACTATGGTTGATCAATCTATGTACATCTAAGAATAGGTTCATAATCAATTATTTTTTTAAATAATTTTTAGTAATTTAATTTTACCTTAGGTATCTTTTCAGTAGGTTAGGGCCTGTACTGAAAGTTTTGGTTAGGTCCAATCATTAACATGATCATACTTGATCTATCTAACTAATGAATGATTAAGTCCAACTATGGTTGGTCAACCTAATCATCATTTAGAGAAACACAGTCAAAAAATCTTATTATGATTGATAATTTCATTAGTGGATAAGCATTAGGCCTATGGGCCTCCAATGATTATCCAACTAATGGACCCATTATCATCCACTTAATGGGAGGCTATGATCTAATTATCACCATAACTATTTCATTTTAAAGATCTAATAATTTTAAGAAATTTTAATTTAAGAAAGAGAAAAAATCAGATGAACTAGTTTGTCATGATCCTCCCACTGGCTTCATCAAGTCAGCTTAAAGGAGACCATTATAGGCTGGTCAAGGAGCACCTAAATCAGTCACACTGATTTACCAACTGACATGGGTCAGCTCGAATAGTCAAATAATCTGATCAAAATATAATTTCACCAAGAGATCAGATAAGTTCAATTAGTGGGAGGGTCTACCAAAGCTTATCTTAGACACCATTAAAAATGGTCAGATAAGCGGGCTGCCAATTAAAGACCACTGATCTGGTTTACCTTAGACACTAACTAATTTAATTAGTCTTGATTAGATCAACTTAACAGTTTGTGCTAAACCGCATAGCTAAGAATCAAGTCTATCTTGGACCTCATTAAAGACATGGACTTGACTAACTACAACTATTGTAATTGATCTAGAGAATCCTTGACCTAATCTAAGACAATAATTAATTAGATTTAGTCAATTTTCTAATTAAGTGTATTCTTTAATCTAATCTTAAGTCTAACCAAATTAATAGATCTAATTTTTACTAACCCATTTAACCCAATGTATTATGATTTGTATCTTAGGATCTTCAATTCACAATCCTAGATCCTAATCAAATAACTTCTTAATTCTTAATTAAGTTTTTGGGCTGAGGATTGTGGTTCGACTTTTCAAAAATAATTTTCATATTTATAAAATATTTTTACAACATAGTTCTACCAATCAAGTTGTATGTTTGATTTATAATCAATATGCAAGTAAGATAAGCATGAAACTATTTTAGATCTAATCTAAATATGTTCATATAATTAAAATATTTTTAATTTCAATCAATCATAAATTATCTTAGATCAAATCTAACACATTTATGATGACTAAAATTATATTAAAATATTTTTAATCAGATTATAAAATCTCTTAGATCTAATCTAAAATTTTATTATCGATATTTTATATCAGCACGTACTAGGATAATCTCTCTATTGTAAGGGATAAACCTTACAGCATGACAATCTTATAATCAGTCCATGCAATCTAAAATTTTTATTTTCAAATCTAAAACTCTTTTAAATCTAATAAATTATAAATAAAATTAGATCATATCTAAAAAATTTATGATAAGAAATAGATTTATCTGAATTAAGACAACCTCTTCATTGTAAGGGGTAAATCTTACAGCAAGACAACCTTATAATCAATTCATGTGATCAAAATTTTTAATTTTAGATTTAATAATTAAATTATAAATTAGATCTAATCTAAGAAATAATCTAAACATGCACATATAATCATATAATAATCAAACTATGCTCTGATATCAATTGAAAGAATCAGATCTAGGGTTTTAGGGCTAGATCTTGAAACTTTATAAGATCGAGCAGTGAAAAACTAAAATAAATCAAAATTTATTTATAAAATATAGAGAATCCTTAGATCTAAGATCCTATTATATGATTATGGCATGAGATTAAATAAAAAACTAAAAACATAAAGAAAGAAGAATATGTTGATCATATCAACTTGCATCTATACTACATCTAATGTAGGTATGTAAAAATAGATCAGATCTGTATTACCTATGCAAGTTAGATGTTCTAACTTGCTAATCCAGACTTGAGGATGATGCTCCGAGCTGTACACACGTCCAGCCTCTAAGAGATGTCCACATGAGCCCACGAACTTCAATCAGAAGTTCTACGTAGGAAATCAGCATAGTATGCTAGTACTGTGCTGATCCTTTTTCGATAATTGATCTAGTGCTTCCTTCTTCCTAGAAAAAGACTCTCTTTTTCTTCTCTATTTTCTCACCTAGACATCCAGATTGGTGTCTATGAAAATCTAATGCCCAAGAGGTCTCTTACCCTAGTATTCACATGCACAAAAGCACTCTCCAAGGTCTGGAACAAATCCAAAAATCAGCCCAAAATTTATCCTATATAATGAGTTATAAAGAAGTCCTTATTGGGTCAAATTCTTAGACTAGAAAAGAACAAACATGATAGCTAGTTGGGGCCCCCAACACTTGGATGCCCCCTCCTTTCTTTTTGGCATGGACCACTAGAGAAAAGCGCATAAAATTTTATCTTTTCCATCGAATAAATTAGAGAGAAAATAGGAAGAATGGGTGGTATGCATGGGAGCAGTTTTAGTTTCCTAAAACTCTATCCAAAGAAAAATTCAAATCAAATTCAAACTTTCTCTTTTGACTGGGTGCATGACTAATTGCCATATGAGAAAGAGAGAAGATGAGTGGGCATGCGTGAAGATCAAGAAGAGGAGATTTGTCGTCAAAAATAAAGAAAGAGTGGGCGTGGAGAGGCATGAGATATAGGTGGCACAAGATGGATCCTAGTCTTACTAGGATTCCATATTTGACTTGGTCAAATATGATTTCTCAAATCAAATCAAACTAAAATTAATTCAATCTAACTAAGTTAGGCCCTAATCTAATTAAAAACTTAATTAAATTAGATTAAATTAAATTTAATTCTAATTTAATTTTCTAATCAAATTAGAAAATTTGATCGATCCAAGTCCTAGTTGAACTAGGACTAGTTGTTCTTTGCACTTAGCTTATCCAATAAACCAATTGAACTTGATCCAATCAAGCCGAAATCAAATCTAATTAAATTATATTTAATTAGACTTAATCTTAATTCTTTAGTTTAATCAAATTAAGGTAATTAGCAATTGAATTGCTAATCAATCCTCCTATAATATTTGTACTAGATTAAACATCAATCGTATTGATCGTTTAACCTTAGAATGATTCTCAATCATTGATCAACCATCTGATCGGATCATGAACTATAATGTGTGTGACCCCATATGTTCGAATCTAAGTCGATAGTATAGAAATAAATTTTTATACCAGTCGAAGTGACCATTTAACAATGATACCCGATGGCTGAATAGGTTGAATGTGTAGAACAACATCCTTAGAATCCATGTGGATATAGTTTTCATATAATTCATCTCCTTGACCAAAATGCTCATAGGACATCTCAGAGTTAAACTGTTAACTCTGATCAGACTATCCATATTTTATTTCAAAATACTAAATCTATCTCATGGATTATCTTGGCCAAGATTTTGCTATATTAAAATATAGTGATACATTCTTCTTTAACTCTTGGAGTGGTCAATTTTATCTTGATCACATACCAACTTTGCAAGTACTTGATTGTGCCTAGAAGCCTTTCGTTACTAAATTAAAAATTTAATTAGTTTGATACCAAAGCACAGTGAATTACTTGCAAGCCATTGAGGTGATCTCAAGTCTAAGGGACATTTACATCTATATCCCATCAGAGATATTTTCGATAGTAGAATACTCTAGAGTTGGTTATGTTCAGTGATGATGTACCCCTATATCTCACCTGTATGCTATATTAGTGTCTCCATACTCCATGATTAAGAGGACAATCAATCCATATGGCGTACAGCGATCTATGCTCGATAGATGCTGTCATCCTAATTAACAACCTATCATTTAGTCGTAAATAGTTTTAAGGACTAAACGATAAATTCTCTCTTTATCGAATCTAAATAGTCCTAAGGACCTCACCACAATAGTGAAGTTTGTTAGAAGATGAAAACTTATGATGAAAAATATGAAAAATATATTTTATTAATTAATAAATCAATTATAATTATGATGTAGCTCAATCGTCAATAGGTTGATAATTGATTTTAGGACACATTTTTCAATAGAAAGAAGATCTATAATTTTGTTAATTTCTTTTCTTTTCTTTTTTATGAAAAACTTTGATGGATTATTGTTGGGTTAGAGCTCCTTCATAGTCCATACTTGGGTAACACAAGAGAAGTAGTTGAAAGGAGAGTTCTGTAATTATGGTGAATGCATGTCCATGCATTACACCTTGATCAAAGGACATCGTAAAAGAAATTTTAAAAAGGCTTTCTAAGTCATTGATCTAGTGGATTCAAAAATTTTAGATCTTTAGATTGTTATGCTCTATAATTAATTTACTATTTAGTAGTAAGTAACAAACAATTCTCCAAACTCTTTATTAAAGCTCGCTTGAGCAAGGGTTTGAATGCAATTCAAATACAATTTCTTATGGGGTCAATCCATACTCACTGGATGTACTACTTTGCACACCGTGCACTTGCGGTTAAATTTAAGACATATTAAATTTTTGGCACCATTACCGAAAAATTAACGTATTTTAAATTATGTTCTAAATTCTTGTTCTTCGTGCTTTTAGTTTAGTTTTAGTCTAACCTTTCTAACTTTTTTATCTTGATTTACAAAAAATTGGTGAGTACTGAAAATCAGGTATATAATCTAATCTTTTTTTTTAGCATACTAATTTGATTTTAGTCTATTATTAGTTTTTAATTAAAACTTGTTTGTTCTTATTGGTTGTGCATAAGCATATCTAAATTACTTTAAGTGCACAAACCTAAACAAGATAAGATGGAGATTTCATCATCTTTTCTTAGCCCATAAATAAGTTTCCTCATTTGCATTCATCCTAACCTTTAAATAAAATCAATTAGATGTCAGCCCTAGGGACATCCGAGCTCATTAGGACAAGGCATCCGAAAGAGTTAGACCGGATCAGGATTGGCTAGTTGACTAGTGTCTAGGAAAGGAGTTCAGGAATAAGAGCTTGAAGAAAGATGGTTTTTTAATTAATTCCATTTGCTTACCTGACCAATCTAATTGATGTATAAAAAATGTAACGAGGGGACTCCCACCAATCTTATCCTTACCTGGCTAGTTAGCTTATTGGTTTCTGACTTGGAGGGCTCCAAGGTGGTCTTGGTAGTTAGGAGCTATCTGAAATTAAGATAACTTAGGATAGATATTTGCTTGATAAGTATTTGAAAGAAAGAAAAAAAAAAAAATCTTAACTAATTCATCTCACTCTTTTCTTTCGTCTCTAGATTTAGGACTCCTTAGGATCCATCTATTGAACTCTTTTCTTATTTATTTTTCTCCTCTCTCTTTTTTTAAAAAAATAATAAAAAAAATTTAAAAAAATTAAAAATAAAAAATAGAAAACAAAGTGAATTCTTCATTTTTCTTATGGAAAAGAATTTTGGGTCGACTAGTTAGAATTGATTCAATTCCTGTGTTAAGCCCTAGAGTCTCTAAAATGGATGAAACCAATCAACCCCAAACCCTTAAGGATTTATGTTATCTAGTTGGGTTCGTCCAGCCTTCTTGCATCAGGTTGTCCCAACTAACTATAAATAACTTTAAAATTAAATCTCAAATAATTAATATGCTTCCAAAGTTTACTAAAATAGAGGATGCATATATATTCATTAGAAAATTTGAAAAAGGTTTGTGCAACCATGAGGCTGTAACAACTTTCTAAGGATGAGATCAAACTGAGACTAATCAATTTTATCCTTAAGAATAATGCCAAAAAATGGCTATATTGCTTGCCAAATCAATCTATTATGACTTGGGAGGGCTTTGTAAAAGTATTTCTAAAAAAGTACTTTCTCCATCATAAAATAGCTAGAATTTGAAACGAAATAAACCAATTTTATCAACTAGCCAGTGAATCATTCTGAAAGTATTTTGATCATTTTAAGAACCTTTCGACCCAATGCCGATACTATGAAATAGAGATCTGGAGGCTATGCCAAATAGTTTATGAGAGGCTAGACTCAAATTTTAGAACCATACTAGAGTTCATGTGCCAAGGTTAATTTATGTATAAGGAACCCAATGAGGCCCGACAATTTCTAGAAAACTTAGCCTAGAAAAATCTATAATAGAAAATGACTAGAAACCAAAAGGATTAACACCTTCAAGAGGTGGAATGCATTAAATACTAACATTTCTAATTGCAGAGGCTAAAATTGCAATCCTAATACGTAGATTGGAGGCCTTAAAACTGCAGAGACCAGTCAATATAAACTATGTATCTGCATCAATGTGCAACGGGTGTAACGCATTAGACCATATCCTTAAAGAATGTCCTCTCCTAATAAACCCAACTGGAACCACATATGCACAGGTGAATGTTGCATACCAAAAATCCATGAATAACCCCTATGCACCCATAGATAACCTAGGATGGAGGAATCATCCAAACTTTTCATGGTCATAAGGCTTAAATTCAGGTGGTTCTAGCTTTAACTAGTCTAACCTAGGGTCCAACCCAATACTGAACAACATACTAGGATTTAACAATGATGAAAAAAGGGTCAGTGCACTAGAAAAGAGTCTAGAAGTCTTGGTGAAATTAATTGCTGACACCAATGCCATCTTGAATAACTTTATGCGAACCATGAGCCAACTTTTAAATGCCAATACTCAAGCCATTGCTCGATTGAAAATGCAAGTAGGTTAGCTAGCCTCTATCGTTAGTGAGAGAGAGAGAGGTAGGTTGCATAGCCAACCTAAATCCAATCCGAGAGCCCAGAATGGTCCACGACCTCAACATGGAAACCAAGTGAATGCAATTTATACCCTAAGATCGGGAAAACAAGTAGACAATAAGGTAGGTATGCCTGAGAGTCAAGAAGACTCATCATCTGAGCAATATTTTGAACAACCCATCCATTAGAACTAGTTTAAGGAGTCTGAGTCATCAACACTCGATGATTCATCAAACCCGTTTGCAGGATCCACTAAGCTTATAGCTCATTTTTCGAACCGACTAAGGTCCAATAAATAATCAAAATACTTGAATAAAATGTTAGAGATGTTTAAAAAAATTCAAGTAAATATCCCTCCATCAGACATGATCCAGCAAGTTTCGACCTATATATGCTAAAGTTCTAAGGGACCTATGTACAAAAAAAGGGACAACCAATTTACTCAAGAAAGCCTTCCTAGTAGCAAGTGTGAGTTCCTATTTATCAAGTCAAGTGCCAATTATGTACAAAGATCTAGGGTCTCCTACAATTTCATGCACTATCGGAGAGACCAATGTTAATAAGGCTTTATTACACTTAGGAGCCAGCATAAATATTCTACCATACTTTATATATAAGCAATTAGGATTGGAAGAATTGAAACCTATAAGGATTACCTTGCAACTAGCGGATCAATCTTCTAGGATTCCTAAAGGAGTGGTAGAGGATGTGTTAATTAAGATTGACAATTTTATCTTTCCTTTAGATTTTATCATTTTAGAGACTAAACCCATTTCAAATCCAAAGGATCATATCCTAATTATTTTAGGAAGACCATTTCTAGCAACTGTCAATGCCATTATCAATTACCAAAATGGACTCATGAAGATCTCATTTGGGAATATGACTATTGAACTAAATATTTTTAACTAGAACAGGAATTGGACCAACCTAATGAAGAAAACTTGATCCAAGAAGATGTCTACGAACCCAATGATCTGAACCATGAAGACAAAAAAAATATTTTCAGGTTGAACAAAGAATTTGAAAATAAAATTTGGATAATTAATAATCACAAGAATCGATCAAAACTAGAATTATCAATCGAACCAATTATTAAGGAAACACCACCATTGGATTTGAAGATACTCCCTGAACATCTAAAGTATTAATATCTAGGTCCATCATAAAATCTACCAGTAACTATTAAATTAGACCTAGGTCCAATCCAAGAGATGTTAAAACTACTAAGAGAGATTTATGATAAAACTGGTTACATGAAAAAAGGTCATCTATCTGAAATTGGTGGTGAAAGATCAGATGAATTTTTCAACCCTGTATATAATTCAGGTTAAGATAACATATGGAGATTAGAGTTTAGTCTAGCTGAAGATTATAAACTTAGCACTTGTTGGGAGACAACCCATTTTTTTAAGAGTAGTTTTAATAAAAATCTGGCTGAGAACTTTAAAATTAGCCCTCCTGAGAGGCAATCTAGATCCTTGCATTTTAAATTTATCTTTTTAGTTTATTTAGGTCATACTTTAGTAAAATTAATATCGAATAAGTTGGAAGAAAGAGCCAAAAAGAACATATGAAGACACATGCTAAACCAAGAACACATTAAATTAGATGTATTCTACTCTTTTTTTTCAATCGCATTTTTTATTTTCCTTACTTTATTGAGGACAATGTAGAATAAGTTAGGAGGTGAGGGATAAACTTTGAACTTTACTTTGAACCTTTGCACTTACAAATTTATTGATATTTGTATACCTGAATATGCTTCAGAGTTGAGTAACATTAGACATTTTAGTAGTATTTGATGCATATTTTAGATAAGTTATGGAGCATTGGGGGACTGCATATTGATAAAATTCAATAGAAGATTGAGTCTAGAATAAAAAATAATTTTGAGCATTTCTAGCCTTTCCTAATAATATCTGAAGAGAGTTGTTTTTTTTTTTTTATGGATATAAGTGGGATATGTTGATGTATATAGTTCCATTAAAAAAAAAAACATTGGTGTTATGAGATATCGAACTGCCACCCAAGTTGCCAACCTATCCATTGGTCAGCAACCGACTGACCATTGAACGACGACCATCATCTATCGATTGACGATCGACGACAAAGAGAGCTAGCTGACTGATGAAAAGTCTTCCAATCAATCGACCAATGATTGACCAATCTCCAAATAAGCCGACTGATTGAGGAATCGATCGATCGAAGATCGGTCAGCCCTAGATATGCTGATTGATCGATAATCGATCGGCCCCAACTTTATCGATCGATCATCGAATGTTCTATAAATAACTCATTCAACTTTTGATCGGCCCTATAAAACTACCCCCAAGAAGAGTGGGCAACAACGATTAGTGGGTGGTTCTAACCACCTCCCCACAATCGCATTATGTCGGAAAAAAAGAGACCCACGTGCTAAGCGGTTATCACTTTGATATCTATAAAAGAAAGATAAACTAGCTAATTTAAGGAGGAGAAAAAAGATGCTCTTAAGAAAAAATTTAATTCTTCTTTGCTCATTTCTGTTTGACCAATCCATTCTTCTAACTTAAGCATCGGAGGATTTCTGTTGGAGTCAACTTCGGTTGGTGCAGACTTCTTTCTTGCAAGATTTTTGACGTGCGCTCATAGGTGCAGATGGATTGGCCACAACAGATTGACGTGCCTAAAAGAAAGGGGATATCGAAGATCAAAAGCAATTGATAAATTTCTATCACACATTGCGATGGCCAAAATGCATGCTCGTGACTCGCTTAACTCCATCGGTCAGTCATCCTGATGAGAAGCACTCCCTCCCCCACCACCGTCAGTGGTGGAATCAAGTTCTTCACATTCGGTAGTCATGGTGGATGCATAAGCTCAGTAATTAGCTGCATTGATGTAGCAGGTCCAGATATTGATGGAAGTTATACACAACCTCCAACAATAGCCGCACGTGGCGGCTAAAGGATCAGCGATGCAGGCGTTGTCATCCAGACACAGCCACTGCAAATTGAGGTGCTCCACCTCTCCTTCACCAGAGTGGCCATCTTAACATTCTCGTCTAGTACAAACTCCATCCCCCCACCATTCATGAGGAATTACCCGATGATCTCGATGCTTTATTTTCCCATCTTTTCATCCGAGTTAGCATAAGGGGAAGGCCCCTTAGGGTTCAACCACTTTCTCCTCTACTAGTTTTTCAGGAGGATCAACCCTAGGGACACCTCGTCAGCATCGGCTCGATACCTACGAGTGAAAGCTCAAGAAAATTGATTGACAACTGGCTTGGATCTAGGAGGATGCGAAAGGAGGATCCTCTGACGGACTCCACATCTAGATAGCTCCTCCTTTCTCCTCGCACATCCTGAATGAATCAATTCTATCATGGTTCAAGATGCCACAAGTGGAGCCATATGACGGCTCCACCGACCCAATCGATCATCTTCAGAGCTATAAGGATTTGATGATGATCCAGGGGGTTATTGATGCCCTCATGTGCATCGACTTTCCAACCACCCTTCGAAAAGTTGCTCGAGTTTGATATTTTGGGCTTCGATTGGAGAGCATTGATTCTTTGAGCAACTTGAAGACTCCTTCATGGCTCACTTCAGCATTAGCAAGAGGATGCCGTGAACCACCGACACCCTCTTCTCGATCAAGTAAGGAGAAGAAGAAACTCTTCGAGCCTTCATGGCATGTTTTAACACCGCCACCCTCGAGGTTTGAAATCTCAATGAAGATGTGGCCATTTTAGTCATGAAGCAAGGTCTACGGGATTTTTGGTTCACCTATTTGCTGGACAAGAACCACCCTCAGACCTATGCAAAACTCTTAGAGCGCATGGATAAGTACATTCGCATAGAACAAGGTGCTTCTAATCGGCGCCAATCAAATGAAAAGGGTCAAAAGAAGAAGAAATAGTGAAAGAACAATGTTTTTGCTGGACCAAACCAGCCTACACCAAATAGGAAAGCGGTCTTCTCTCGACTGAACCCAGTACCGACTAATATAAAAAGTTGGTACAACACCTATACTCCCCTCACTACTCCATGTGCCTAAATCTTGATGGAGATTGAAGGAAAAAATTACCTTCACCGACCCCCATCGATGAAGAATTGAGGAAAGGATAAGAAGAAGTATTGCTGGTTCCATCGTGGCTACGGCCATGATACCGAACAATGCTTCTAGTTAAAAGATGAGATCGAGGCTCTCATCCGATGGGAATTTTTGGCCAAATACTGGCTTGATCGCCCGACTTAGTCTCATGTCGATCAACCATCTGCTTTGAAGGAAGTTCATCAAAATCGACCAACGACTGGAGTGATCAACATGATCTTTGGGTGGCCAAGAACTGGGGGGCAACATCCAAAGAGAGATGGACCATGAAGCGACAATTCGACGAATCTATTTTCTTTTTGGATGATGATGTCAAGGGGATTCAAATTTTTCATGATGATGCTGTCATCGTCTCGACGACGATAGCCAATTATGATGTAAAAAGAATCCTTGTTGATAATGAAAGTTTGACTAATATTTTATTTTACTCTGCATTCTTTCGAATGAAACTTTCGATAGAACGCCTTCGAAAAATTCCTATCCCTTTGGTTGGATTTATGGGAGATGCCATCGATGTTGAGGGAGAGATAGATCTTTCATTGACTGTGGGGATAGAACCTCGATAAAGCACCATCGTCTTGACTTTCATAATCATTAGAGTCCCATTGGCATATAATGCCATACTCGGAAGGCCGGGGCTCAACGCTCTCAAGGTGATAGTATCAACATATCATTTGTTAGTCTGATTTTTGATCAAGGTCGGAGTTGGAAAGATGCAAGGCAATCAACAAATTGCTCGACGATGCCTCACAATCACTACAAAGAAAAATAAATTAGAAGATTCTTCATCACTGGAATGCCTTGATCAACGGAAAGATGAAAACCAGGATGAGCTGGTTGAATGGTTGGTCTTCATCTCGTTGTTGGAAGATGACCCGACCAAAACTATTCAAATTGGGTCGCACCTTCAGGCGATGGAGCATGAACAAGTGGTTCGGTTGCTAAGAGCTAATGTCGATGTATTCGCTTGGTCGGCAATCGATATGCATGGCATATCTCCAAAAGTAATCATTCACCAACTAAATGTCAATCCAAGCATCAAGCTGGTGAGATAGAAGAAATGACCATTCGCTCCTGAGTGATAGAAGATAATCGATGAAGAAGTCGACAAGCTTCTTATGGCTGGCTTCATTAGGGAGGCCTGTTACTCTGATTGGCTTGCAAATATTATCATGGTAAGAAAAGCCAATGCGAAGTGATGCATCTATATTGATTATACCAATCTAAATGAAGCATGCCCGAAGGATAGTTTTCCTCTCCCGAAGATAGATCAACTTGTCAATGCGACTTTAGGACATCGACTCCTAAGCTTTATGGATGCTTTTGCAGGCTAGAACCAGATCCAAATGGCATCCGAGGATAAAGAACATACTATCTTTGTCATTGACAAAGAAATTTACTGTTATAAAGTCATGCCATTCGAACTCAAAAATGCGGGAGGGACCTACCAATGGTTGGTGAACAAGATCTTCAAGCCACAAATTGGATGAAACATGAAAGTATATATCAACGATATGCTAGTAAAAAGCATACAAAATCAGGACCATATTCAAAACTTAGAAGAGACTTTTGACACACTATGACGATACTGGATGAAGCTTAATCCGACTAAATGTGCCTTTGGAGTGACGATCAAAAAGTTTCTCGATTTTCTTATTTTAGATCAAGAAATCAAGGTAAATCCCAAAAAAATAAAAATAATTATCGATATGAAGCATCCAACCTCAAAGAAAGAGGTACAACAGCTCAACGAAAGAATCGCTGCCCTTAGTCGGTTGATCTTCAAGTCCGTCGTAAGGTGTCTACCATTCTTCAAAACTCTATGGCAGACCAGAGACTTCTTATGGATTGACGAATGCTAGTGATTCTTCGAAGAACTGAAGAAATACTTGATGACTCCTCCATTGCTCGTAAAATCGATGGAAGGAGAACCTCTATATTTATAGCTGGCCACATCGGATGAAGCTGTTAGTTCAGTTTTGGTTAGAGAAGATGAGAGTTGAGTACAACACCCTATTTACTATGCAAGTAAGATGCTTTATAATTTCAAAACCCGATATTCAAAGATGGAGAAAATGATTTATGCCTTGATTATTTTGACACAATGGCTTCGGTCCTACTTCCAAGCCCATACAGTTTATTTCTTAATCGACCAATCTCTGAAGTCGATCCTGCATCGACCAGATATCTCAGATAGGATGGCAAAAAGGGCGATGAAGCTTAGTGAATTCGACATCCAATATCACCCTCGCCCATTGATGAAAGCCTAAGTTCTAGCCAATTTCATTATCGAATGTACTATCTCGGATATCAAGTCTGAGCAAGGGGAAATAATGTATAAGTCGGTCGAAAATATCTCTGAAACCGATCATAAGTCGGCTTGGGTGTTACACATCGACGGGGCATCGAATGCTCTTGGGAGTGGTGCAGGGCTCATCTTGGCAAATGTCGATGAAATAGTTATCGAGTATACCCTCCGATTTAACTTTAAGGCTTCGAACAATTAAGCCAAGTACGAAGCTCTTCTAGTCGGCTTGAAAATCATCAGGAAGCTCGATGTTGAAGAACTGAAAATATTCACCGACTCTCAACTCATTGTAGGACAAGTTAAAAGTGACTTCAAAGCTCACGATCCGACAATGCAGAAGTATTTGGAAAAGATCAAAGATCAAGCTTCTACTTTCAAATACTTTGACATCACGCACATCCCTAGAGTAGAGAATGCTCGGATCGATGTACTCTCCTAACTCGCCGTCATCGCTCCTAACGAACTTGGCCGAACTTACATCGAATATCTCGATGTGTCAAGTATCAAAAGGAGGGAAGAAGTATTGCAGATTGATGATGAGCCGAGTTGGATGGATTCAATTATTAGGTACCTGACCGAAGAAATCCTACCCGAAGATCCATCTGAAGCAAAGCATTTAAGGTGGATGGCATCGCAATATGTCATGATAGATGGACGACTCTACAAACGGTCTTTCTTCCTTTCGCTATTAAAGTGCCTAGGACCTACTGATGCCGACTATGCACTCCGAAAAGTCCATGAGGGGATCTATGGGAACCACTTAGGAGGCAAGTCTCTCACCTACAAGATCCTCCGGCAAAGATACTATCGACCAACAATGTAGAAGGACGTGATCGAGTTCATCCAAAGATGTGAGCCATGCCAAAGATATGCCAATATCCAATGATAGCCAACGATGCAACTGACATCGATCATAGCACCATGGCCATTTGCATAATGAAGAATCAATATACTTGATCCTTTTCCCCCAACATCCGGGCAAAATCAATTACTTTACAAAATGGATGGAAGCTGAATCTTTAACACAAATTATAGAAAGTAAAATAAAGAATTTTATTCAAAAATATATCATCTATAGATTCGGACTCTCGCATACAATCATAACTGACAATGGTCGATAGTTTAACGATCAGAGTTTTAAAGACTTCGGTGCAATGTACCACATCGTATACATGCTGACGTCCGTCAGTCATCCACAATCGAATAGAGAAGTGGAAGTTACGAATCAGACGATCATCCATGGTTTGAAAATCCCGCTCAACAAGACCAAAGGTCTCTGGGTGGAAGAGCTACCTTCGATACTATGGGCTTACTGAACCACTCCACGAGTTTCGACGGACGAATCTCCCTTTAACCTATCTTATGGGATGGAGGTAGTGATACCCATTGAAGTCTGGCTATCATCAATGAGAGTGAAAAAGTATGATGAATCAAGTAATTCGGATCGCCGAAGGGTTGACCTAGATCTATTACCTAAAGTTTGGCAACAAGCGTAACTCAAAATGGTTGCTTACCAACAACGAGTTGCAAGATACTACAATAGAAGGGTTAAACTAAAAGAGATCCACCCAGGAGACTTGGTTTTGCGGAAGGCCGAAGTATCCAAATCACTAGACCAAGGGAAGCTCTCCCCAAACTGGGAAGGATCTTATCGAGTGATGGAAATTCTTCGACCTGGAGCATATCGACTCGAAATGATCGATGGAGTTGAAGTCCCCCAAATGTGGAATGCTGACAACCTTAAAGTGTACTATCAATAAAATCACTCCATATAATTTAGACAAATGCAAAAGATAACATTTTGTGAAGTCTTCTGCAAAGATGTCTCCTCCAAACATGATAATTGGTTAATCAACGTATTAGTCAGTTGAAAACTAGACAAATCAACCAATGGAAGAGAATCCGATCGATTAATTATCGATTAAGTATTCTAACTGATGAACGGTCGGCATGTTTCGCTCGGTGGAATCCAACAATCAATGAATGAAGGATGATCGATAGTCGGCATTTCAACCACCTTTGGTTGGGTACTCCAAATCATTGGTGTCATCGATCTCCTATAATAGAACCACTAACTGGTCGACTAGCAGATGATGCATAACCTCCTTACAAGTGATGAAGGAAGAAAAGCATCAAACTTTGGTTGTGGACTAGTTGGTTTGCCCTGGCTAGTGACGAACTCAACCTTCGTCGATTTGGCCATGGCCAAATTAAAGGACATTTGGCTTACACCCGATTGTCATACAATTTTGATAATCAAGTGTTAGACTGTAAAAAACCAATTAAAGGGCGGTTGGAAACCAACCCAGGGTTGGCTTGTCTCCGACCTAGAAATGCCTTAACAAATGACTAAGTGTTAGAAAAAATTTTGATTTAAAGTCAGCTTGAAAGTTAGCCAAAAGTTAGTAAAATGAAATCGATCGACAGATGGACAACAACCAATCAATCAAAATATTTGCAGTCATGGTGTAAAGCAAAGTCACACAACAGAAAACAAGTGAAAGTAAAATTTTCATTACTGAAGAAGAAGTTTATAAGTGGACCTTTGGATCTTACAAAATTCAAACTATAAGTTTCAAAAGATAACAATACAAAATCTATTTGATGATCGGCTGCTATAAGGGTTGATCGGGAATGACTTTAGCTTCTGTCGGTAGTGTAGCATCCATCGGTGGAACGACTTCAATCGGAGCAGCTCCCTCGTTCTCCGATGGGACTTCAGCAGCCAGCTAGGAAGCCAAACCTATCGACACGGAGGGACCCAATGTATCTTCGACTGAAGCTGCAAGAACTGTAGGAATAGCTGGCTCAGTTGAAGCAAGAATGGTGATGGGAACACCATCGTCTGCTGGATCCATAGGGGATCCATCGCCTCCTCCCTCTTCCTCTTCTTCAGCACTAGGGACGACGATGCTGCTGAGGTCAAGGTTAGGAAAGAGCTGCTGGACAGCATCCCAACCATCGCCAAAGTCGATCCAATAGGAAGCTTCACTTTCCTGTAGGATCAAGATCTTCAGGTCAGACGAGGTCTTGAATTCCTTGATGCCCAACTCTTTTGCCTGACTGACATCCTCCCACAAAGCCTAGATCTCCGCCTTAATTGAAGATGCCTTTCCTTCAGCAGACTTCCATTTCCAACGACAATCCTCCACCTTCCTGACCCAATTATCACGATCCTTCTTCATCTTGGTCATTGTGCACTTCTTTTTCTTAGCATGACTTCTCAGATTGAACCAACTCAAGTTTGGCTCTTACCAACCCAAGATCGGCTCTGAGGTGGGAGACTTCATCGAACAACCTCTCCTCTCGGACGGTAGCATCCTTCTCCTACTCCTCCAACCGACGGATCGCTACTTTGCATTCGATGTTCGCAACCGACACAGAGTCAAAGCATGCACACTGAAGATCGGCCATCTTATGATAAGCCAACTCAAGCTCGGCCATATCGTGAGCCCACTGTTCATAAAAACAAGTCAAGTTAGTCAAAAAAAAGACAAAAGAGAAGAGAAAAGGTAGTGAAAAGTTATTGGCTTACCCCAATCAAAGTTGGGTAAAATGACCTGAACATTTTGTTCAAGGTCCGATGCCTGCTCAACTCTCGATCATTCGGGAGAAGAATGGCATGGACCAAGTTCCTTGCCAGCTGAGGGTCGAAAAAAGTTGACCCATCCTTCAAAATCTGAACGTTAAGATGCTCGAAATGCATGTACCCATAGTTGGAAGTGTCACTCCCAGCCAGTGCAGATGAAGCTGGCACCTTCCCTTTCCTCCCGGCCAATGATTGTTTGGGAGGCATCGACATCCACACGGGTGTGGATGGGGATAGTGAATGCCTCCTGCAAGCTTAGGCATGACAGCGGTCGGTTGAGCTACTGATGATGGAGCGACAGTTGGAGCGTCAATGATGATAACATCTTCCTTCGATCGAGTGATGGTCGGAGGGGCTTCAGAAGACATTGTCACCATTGGAGCACGAAGGGCGACAACAGGAGCACTGACGGCCCCAGAAGATGCCGCTGATAGAGCATCAGCAGAAGCACGATCAGCTGAAGGATTAGCGGTCCAACTTTTCTTCGACGCACCTGACAAACCGGTGCCGAGTGCCACCCTCTTTCGAGTGGCAAACTGGCGGACTTCATCCATAAAAATTCCAAGAGGAAGGCACATCCCTACAAAATCGAATGACAAGATCAGGTTAATATTAGAAATTGATTGATTAAAAGAAAAGATAAAATTACAAACACTACATATACCTACGGACGGTGTCGGATCAAGTTTGGCTTCGTACAAAGCTAGCTTGATGTTCAATTGTTTCTATAGATGAACCTCCATATCTTTCAGTTTAAGAAAGTCCTTCCGATCAGTCGAATCCGTCCGAAAATTCTCATTCAGAAGAACATTTGATTCTCCCCAAACCGATGCAAAACCCAAAAAAATAGGAGAAGAAACAAAAAGAAATTGAGTCTTCCAGTCATGGATAGACGACGGAAGATCGGTAATAAAAGAAAGCCCCCTTCTCGGGATAAAATACCACCATCCATCAGCTTTTGGATGGAATTGAAGAGCAAAAAAATGTCTGAACAAAGAAAGTTGGGGGCTTGTCAGAATTAACCGACACAACAAAGTGAAGGTGATCAAAAGTTGAATGGAGTTCAGCACTAACTAGGCCAGACACATCCTATAATAATCAAAAATATTTCGGAGAAACTCCAAAATAGGGAATCTAAGGCTCGACCCAACCATCGGGACTAAGAGGTGAAATCACCCAACCATTGGGACCAGGAGCCTGCAGCTGAAAGTCCTTCGGGATC
This sequence comes from Cocos nucifera, assembly GCA_006176705.1. Lineage (NCBI taxonomy): Eukaryota > Viridiplantae > Streptophyta > Magnoliopsida > Arecales > Arecaceae > Cocos > Cocos nucifera. Next base: position 196,631 of record QRFJ01003207.1, read on the forward strand.
CGATATTGGCTCTGAAGTTGCTCCATAACTGATGCTGTTAGCATAGAAGCTTCGGCTGCTGGGCCCAGTGATGCGCTGCTATGGATACTAGCCATGTACACAACTCAACAAAATAAAATAAAAGGAAAGAAATAAAGATATCAAAAAGGAGGTTCGAACTTCGAACCTGAGGGCTAAAGAACGAGAGGACAAGCTGATAGAAAACATGCAGGATTTCATGCATAGATTTCAAAACTTTTTTGAAATGTAGAGCAGCGAAAGACATAGATTAAACTATTTAATCTACAATATGCATGTAATCAACTTACAAAACCCTATATCAAGGATCTATAACATCTTATGATGCAAATATAAATTTAAAATTAAATTAATCATAAGTAGTATTGATCATATCAATACTTAAATCTACAATAATTCTAGATCTAACCTTAGATCACATCTAGATCACCAAGATATCAGATCTCTTATCTTTGCACGGGTTGAGAACTCCGTGGTTGAATCCGTTGTTGCCTTTGGAGTCGCACATGCGTCCAAACTCTATAGGTGATCCACATAAACCTGCAATACAGATCGAAGATTCATCGAACGAAGATCCACTCAAAGTGTTAGCTTTTCACGGATCCCTCCTAATGGTTAATCAAATACATGTTCTTCAGATTTCTTGGACAATCCAAGAGATGAAGAACATGAGAACGAATAAGAGAGGAATTCAACCCTTTGATCTTTCATAAAATAAAAATAAAAAGATATATGAAAAAAACCCTAGGAGAAGACAAATCTTCTCCTTCAGGATATCAACAGTTGATGTCCTAAAAACACCTCTATGCTAGGATCAGAGGAGACCTTCTCCTCTGGATTTTTTTTCTAATTTTTCAGATATCACACCCTCAGATTTTTCTCATAAAAATCTCATAAATAAAATTGAGAAGAAGGTCTCTCAAGGAAACCTTAAGAGAAGACCTTCTTCTCTTCTTCTTCTCGTATCAGGACATGATCAGATCATGTCCAAAAGGGATCACCATGCCCCAACACCTTGGAGCATAGATTTCATGCCCTCTTCCTCTCCCTCTTAAATCTTTATTATATAAAAATCACATAAAATAATAAAGAAAAAAATACTTAAAAGAAAATAAAGAGAAGATAATCTTCTCTAACCTTTGTGCCTTCATGACATCAACGATTGATGTCTAGATTAAGACCTTTTCTCTAAAAATCTTAGCACCATCTTTTCTCAAGCCCTTCCTCTCTTTCTCTCTCTCTCTCTTAGATTTTTATTATATAAAAATCATAAATAAAATAGGAAGAGAGAAACATAAAAAAAAAAATATAAGAGAAGATAATCTTCTCTTACCTTGTCTCTTCAAGACATCAACCTTTGATGTCTTAATTGAGGGCTATTCTCTGAGAATCTTGGCACCACAAATCCTCCATGCCTTCTTTTTCTTCTTCTTTGATTTTTCATAATTTTTTTAAAATTTTTCACATCCTAAAACCATCTCATAAGAGGCATCCACCATTTATTGCAAGACTAGGTCAAAACCTAGTCAAAGGAGTCCCACTTATTTTTTCATGTAACCACTCATTCTCATACACAAAACCAAGAGAAAAAGGGCCGAATAAGATTGAGGGGCCTGGGTAGAGTTGGCACACAAGGAAGGGAGGAGTTTGGGTCAAAGAAGACTCTTCCAAGTAGGAAATAATTTTCAACTTCCTTCTAATTTTGACCAAATCAAATTTAAATCCAATTCCTGAGATAATGGGGTGTGGAAAATTATCTCTTAGGCATGAAAATCATAGAAGAAAATCTAGAATTAAAATATGGTGTGGGCTTTCTTAGGTGCAAGTGAAAGAGAGAGAGTTCCAGTCTAATTGGGACTCCTCTTGTCTGACTAGGTCAAAATTATTTTAAATCTAATTTAAATTTTATTTAAACTAGATTAAATGCAACACAATTAAGGATGATTCTAGTCCAACTAGAAGTCTAATTAAATTAGATTAAATCAAGATTTAAATCTGATTTAAATCTTAAGTCAATCAGGTGCACCTAAGTCCTAGTCAAACAAGAAATTATTCTTACCTTGCAATTGGCTTATCCAATAAATCAATTAGACTTAATCTAATTAAATCCAAACTAATTTTAATTGAATCTAATTTAATTAGACTTGATCTCAGCCTGATTGCTCAATCAAATTGAGCTAATTAGCAATCCAATTGCTAATCGATCCTCCTACAACACTTGTATTAGGTCAAACATCAATCGCATTGAATGTTTGATCTCGAAATAATTCTCAATCATCGATTAACCATCCGATCAGGTTACAATCTCTAATGTGTGTGACTCCATAGGTTCGAACCTAAGTCGATAGTATAAGAATCGATTTCTATATCAATCGAAGTTACCATTTAGCAGTGGTTTCCGACGTCCGGATAGATCGAATGTATGCAAAGTAACATTCTTAGAACCCTGACCCATGGTTACTGTATAATTCATCCCTATGATCAATAATACTCAAGACGACTTCGAGTATGCTATCAAACACTCATACAAGTCATTTTTATTCTGTATCAAAATTTTATAAATTCTGTGATACCTCACGAGGATTACCCAGGCCTAGATTTTACTAAATTGAAACACAGCGACACATTCTCTTCTTGAAGTTAATCAGTAGTGGTCAATTCCATCTTGACTCACACACCGACTCTACAAGTACTTGACTATATCCAAAAATCTTCCATCATCTATATTAAAAATATAGGCAGTCCAGTACCAAAGTATGGTGAGTTGCTCGCAAGTCACCGTGGCAATCTCAGATCGGAGGGACACTTATACCCATTGGTCTTAGCTAGCTACTCTCGACAGTAGAGTGCTACATTGATCATGTTCAGTGTAGATATACTCCTACATCTCATCTGAATGTCATACCAATATCTCCACACTACTTGGTTATGAGGACAACAAACGCATATGGCATACAGTGACCTACACTCGATAAGTTATCATCCTTGTTAATAACTTATCATCTGGTCATGAATAATTTAAGAACCATCCAATAAATCCTCCTTTATCGATTGATTGTAATTCTAAGAACTTCATCATAATTTAGGAGTTCATTTAAGGAAGATAGAACTTTTATGATGAAATAACCAAATTACTATTATTGTTAGATAATTTATATACTAATTTCAATCATCTACTACTTAGATGATTAATTTTAGGACACATTTTCCAACACAAGCAAAGTTTCCAAAAGCTACTATTGTTGAAAGCGATGGAAGAAAAATCTTCGGAAGGAGACCAGTATATATAGGACCCACTGACGATCGAGATGCATAGAAGCCTTTCCGGATACTGACACATGTCGGTCGGAGAACGGCTGAGCATCAAATCCCTCAGGCTTCACGATCGTGCATCCATTAATGACGATTGTTGCAATCCCTGAAGCACCGAACAATAAATTTATCGAAGATCATGGAGATCATAAATGATAGACGGCGGAACGAAATTCAAGGCAATGCTATGTGCTAACCCCCTGCGTTTAGTGCATTAAGATAAAATGTCAAATCATCACACTAAACTTGGATGAGCAGGACAACTGTTGGGAGATATCGAACCACCGTCCAACTCACCAACCCGTCCATCGGTCAGCAACCGACTAACCATTGAACGACGACCATCGTCTGCCGATTGACGATCGATGACAAAGAGAGCTGGTTGACCGATGGAAAGTCTTTCAACCGACTGACCAATAATCGATCAATCTCCAAATAAGTCAGCTGATCGAGGAACCAACCGATCGAAGATCGGTTGGCCTCAGATATTTTGACTGATCGATAATCGATTGGCCCTAGATTAATCGACTGATCATCGGGTGTTCTATAAATAACTCGTCTATCTTTTATCGGCCAAATAAAATTGTCCTCGAGAAGAATGAGCAACAACAATTAGTGGGTGATTCTAACCACCTCCCCATGATTGCATTATGCCAAAAAAAGGGAGACCCACGTGCCAAGCGGTTATCACTCCGATACCTTTAAGGAGGAGGAAAAAGACACTCTTGAGAAAAAAATCAATTATTGTTTGCTCATTCATGTTCGACCAATCCATCCTTCTAACTTAAGCATTGGAGGATCCTGCTGGAGCTAACTCCGATCAGTGCAGATTTTTTTCTTGCAGGGTTTTTGGTGTGCGTTCGCAGGCGTAGGTGGATTGGCCGTAATAATTGATTTTTCACTGAATAACCGGATCTCTTTGCCTAAGTAAGTAATGATATTCGCATCAAAATATGGGCAATGTAAACAAAAAAATCTCATACAGCCAAGTCTCAACCCGTAGCCTGTTTGACTCGAGTCAGTAAGTACGAGGGATGTTTTACACCTAATACCCTAAAGCCAACTGGTTTGGGAGTCATTGGCATAACACTCACTACAAGGATTTAATAGAAAGCTTAAGTGGTTAAGGCATTGCATGGACTGTATTTTCAAAAAAAATAATGAAAGAATGAATGTGCAAATACAAAACCACTAGCCCACCTTAGACTTAGATGATCCAAGAATAAAGATAGGAGTGGGTCAAGAAAAAGCTTTGAAAAATTTTGTTCTTTACTCAACTATTCTATCGGATATCCTTAATATCCCAATGACATGTTTGATAATTTTTTAGGTAGATATCTTTTACTTCTAAAATTATTAAATGAACACTTATATCGAAGAATGTCAGTATTCTATATCAATATTTCTTTTACTCGAGGACGAGCAAAGTTTAAGTTGAAAAGTATGATGAATACATTAATTATAATATAAAAAATATTAAAATTTATGCTATTTTATTTTTTATTTATATTTGATATTTTTATGATCTTTACAAGAATAATTAATTTTGAAGTTATACATACATACATACATACATACATACATACATACATACATATATATATATATATATATACATATATATATATACATATATATACATATATATATACACATATATATATATATATATATATATATATATATATATATATATATATATATATATATATATATATATATATATATATATATATATATATATATATACATATATATATATACATATATATATATACATACATATATATACATACATATATATATACATATATATACATACATATATATATATACATATATATACATACATATATATATATACATATATATATACATACATATATATATATACATATATATATACATATATATATATACATATATATACATACATATATATATATACATATATATACATACATATATATATATACATATATATACATACATATATATATATACATATATATACATACATATATATATATATATATATATATATATATATATATATATATATATATATATATATATATATATATATATATATATATATATATATATACATATATATACATATATATGAAAAAGTTACCAACAGGAGTTTTTTTAACTCTTTTTGGACGTTGAATTCGGGTGTCACGAAGGAGCTTTGGCTGGGTGGCTTGCTGGTGCAGCGCGTGGACGCACGTAGCACCGGCTGGTATGGGGAATCAATGTGGTAAGGAGCAGCCGGACATCGATTTATGAGAATGGCAACTGGGCATCAGACAAATGCGGAAGGCTATATGGGGATAAAATAAATAAATAAAATTTTAAATATAATTGAATGGTAACTCTTCTTCTTATCTTATCTTTCATCCTCTTCATTTCATCCATCCAAACTTTCTTATCACTTCAATCTCAACCATCCATTTTTTTACGATGCATCTTTTCATTAGTCCCACATTTGAAATATATAAAATCCTTTTTTCTCTTGACACCTATAAATAAAGTCTAGTACTACTACCTAAAGATATCTCTCTACATACCATAATTTTTGTAGGAGCCCATGTGACAGATAAAAATATCTACCCATAAAATTTTTATCTATATTTTTTTTTCACTTTCTTTCACCCTTCCAATACCACGAAAAAGAGCGTTAGCCAAGAAAAGGTGTGCCAGAGGAGAGCTTGTATTTTTTTTATTTTCTTGTTTTAACTCCAAGCCCTATTAATGGCTTAGGAGTTAGTTCTTATTTTGTATCAAGCTTTTTTTTCAATAATAAAATTTTATTTTTTTAATTATTATTTTTATAATTTAATTCTTATAATTTTTAATTTCAGTACTAGGATAGTTTATTTCTATAATTTTTTAATTTCTATAATTTAAATTTCAGTAAGTAGTATAGAATTTAATTTTAATTAATTTTAAAAATTTTGATTTAAATCATATCTAGCTAACTAATCCTCTGGAATTTGCGATGAAGCTAAATTATGGTTAGAAGCTTTTTCTTAGGATTTCTCATTTGCTTTTATTATTTAGAGTTCTTCTTCCTTCAAGCATCTTGCCAAAAGACTTTATGGACTATCATTGGATTTCAATCTCTTTATAGTATATGCTTGATTTGATGTAAGAAGAATAATAAAAAGAAGGTCTATAATTTTGTTAATTCCTTTTCTCATCTTTCTTATGAAAAACTTTGATGGATTATTATTGAGTTAGAGCCCCTTCATAGTTTATATTTGGGTAACACAAGAAAAGCAGTTGAAAGAAGAGTTCCATCATTATGGTGAATGCTTGTTCATGCATTACACCTTGATCAAAGAACATCATAAAAAAAATCTTAAAAAGACTTTCTAAGTCATTGAACTAGTGGATTCAAAAGTCCTAGATCTTTAGATTATTGCATTCTATAATTAATTTACTATTTAGTAGTAAGTAACAAACAATCCTCTAAATTCTTTGTTAAAGCTCGTTTGAGCAAGGATTTGAACGTAATTCAAATATAATTCTTCATAGGATTGATCCATACTCGTTGAACGTGCTACTTTGTATACTATGCACTTATGGTTAAATTTAAGACACATCAATACATTTATATATATGCAATGGTTAGTTCTAGATATTGCCTAACATTAGTATATTTTGCAGTGGCAAAAATAATTATTGTATAAAAATATAATTTTAAATAGCGGTTTCATAGTTGTAATCTAAAATAATATTGTTAAATAATAATTTATATAGTTACTATTTTTATTCATGGTCTGTGGCTATAATAATCATTATATAAAGTAATTCTTTGTAGCAGCAAGTAATATAACTATTACAAAAAATAAGGCTCTTTCACCGCGAAGTTTAGAATTGTTGCATAAAAGCAATGCTTTTGAACAACAGCTTGTAAAACTATTGGCTAAAGTGATGGTTTTTAGCAACTATATCTTTAACCATTGTCTAAATTATTAGCATTTATCAATGATTTTTTTAAACATTGCCTGAAATGATAGGCTTTAGCAATGATCTCATTTATTATTGCATAAAGTGATGCTTTTTTGTAGCATGTAACGAAACTATTACATAAAGTAATGTTCATTGGTTGCGGAATATAAAGTCGTTGCATAATGCAATATTTATAGGCGATGACATATGTAACTCTTGCCTTGAGTGTTACTTTGTGGCAATGGCCTTATTTGTGGTTTCATACAGTAATGCTAATTTGACAGTTTTGGTATGATCAAATTAGAAAAAAGAAAAAAAATGCGATGACATATGTAACTCTTGCCTTGAGTGATACTTTGTGGCAATGGCCTTATTTGTGGTTTCATACGGTAATGCTAATTTGATAGTTTTGGTATGATCAAATTAGAAAAAAGAAAAAAATTTTCTTAATCCACTCAACTCAAATTCTCTCAAAAAAATAACAAAAATACTAAAAAATTCAAGAAAAATAGTTCCTATTTAGAGATTTTGGTCGGATTACTACTAATTTCTCTAAATTACCTCCAAAAGTTAAGTATGTATTAAATTAGTGATCAATGAACCAGGAGGATCACTAAACTCATAGTGGACCACTTTCTCCCCCAATCACATTAATTGAAAACCACAATAGATAATAAACCATTTGGTAATTCATTAAGATTTTTTTGATTAAGTAATTAATAAATACTTTTGACCCACGAATGTGCACTTTAAGCAAGTTTGGGGTTGGGTTTAGGTCATAATCGAGTCAATCCATCTAGATTTTTAACCATTGGCACAAATCAAATTTTAGGCAGCGATCGTAGAATAGCAGTTTTAAACTTAGGGTACATTATATGATGGCTATGCAACGATTTTCAAATACCATTATGCAATAATTTATATTTTAATAATATTTTTTTCTATTGTTGTCAGATTATCTATATTTTTAATACAGTGATGGAAGATTTTTAGATGCTATCAAGTACCTGTAAAGTTGGTATGTAAGTTAAGATAGGATTGATCACTCCAAAGAGTTTAGAGAGAATGACTCGCTGTATTTCAATTGAATAAAACCTAGGCCTGGATAATCCTTATGAGAAGTCACAGGATTTGTAAAGTTAAGACACAATATGGATGAACTATATAAGAGTTGGCAGTTAACTCTGAAGTCAATCAGAGCATTAAGACTTAAAGGGATAAATTATATGGTAATCATAGATCAGGATTCTAGAATGTTGCTTTATATACGTTTGATCTATCCGGATGTGGGTACCGTTGCTAAATGATTATTTTGATTGATGCAGAAAATTGTTTCTATACTATCGGTTCGGTTCGAACCTATATGATCATATATATAAGAGGTTTCTCTCTGATTGGATAGTTGATTAAGGACTATGAATCGTTCTAAGATCAAATCATTAATACGATTGATGATTGATTAAGTGTCATTATTGCAGAAGGATTAATTAGCAACTGTATTGCTGATTGGCTCAATTTGATTGAGCATTAGGGTTAAAATCAAGTCTAATTGAATTAGATTTAATTTGGATTGGTTTGGACTTGATTTGGTCAAGTCTAATTGGTTTATAAGATAATTCAATTATAAGATAGATCAATTTTCTATTTAATTAAAACTTGAGTGCACCTAATTCTTAATTAGCTTAGAATTTAAATCAGATTTAAATAAGATTTAATTAGATTTAAATAGGCTCTTAGTTGGACTAGGATAATCCTTAATTAGGTTACATCAATCCTAATTTAAATAGAAATTAAAATTAGTTTGACCAAAGAGAATAAGAGAGTCTAGTTGGATTGGGACTCTCTTCCCTCTCTCTTGTGCCAAGAATCCATGCCCCATGCCCATATTTTTTGTGTTTTGCATGAGTTTTCTCATGCCAAACAATGCTCCATGTGTGCCCCTCCCTCTTGTTATGGAAATAATGTTTGACTAGGTCAGACAAGGAAAGTTGTTATCCCTTGAACTCTATTTGATAGTTTTATGATTTTCAAACTCTCCCAATTGCGGCGCCTAAAAAAAAATCAGATCCAATCTGATTTTGGCATGAAATAGAGGAGATTTTTTGCATGGAATTAAGGGTGCCTACACCCAGAATTTTTGGGAGGTGTCCAAGAGTTAGACGCCCCCTAAACTTTCTCCCTTTGACTTATTCCATATTAGGTATTTGACCTAGTATCAAATTCCTCTTGGGCGCCCTATTTACTTGGCTTTTCGCATGAGAGTCCATGAGATTTTGACCATGAAAAATAGAAAGAAAAGAGAGGGATGCATGGGCTATTCCCTTGGGGGCGTGGGTTTTCTTTAGGACACCTCTTGTTCATGTCCTACTGAGAGAAAAGAAAGAAGAGAAGAAGGAATTCTTCTCTAGGGTTTTTGTTCTCTCTTTTGTACATACTTTTGAGAGAAAAGAGAGAAAGATTTTCTCTTCTTATTCATCATTCTCTGATTCTTCATCTCTTAGAGGGTCCAAGAGATTTGAAGAAAGAAAATCGGATCAACTATCAGAAAGGATCCGTAAGGAGCTAGCACCCTGCATAGATCTTTGATTGTTGAACCTTCAATCAGTATAAGAGTTTCGTGTGGATCACCTATAGAGGTCGAACACCCTGTATGGCTCTGAGCAATGATCACATCCATAAAAATCAGCAATAGAATTCTTGACCCATGCTCAGATATAGACATCTGATCTCTAATACATCCTAGATTTGATCTAAACCAGTATTGATAGGATCAATACCTATTTGCTTTTTATTTTTTAGATTTAAACATACATATTATCATGTCATAGATCCTAGATTGTAGGTGTTTAATGATATGATCATATACATAAATTAGATTAATAGGATTAATTTTTTAGTCTTCTGCTCATTTTTTTGAAAAAGGTTCGAAAGGCATGCATGAAACCCTACCCATTTTTTTCAACAATGGTATCAGAGCCAGGTTTCTTTATGACATGATTATGTTTGCATAATAATTTAAAAATAATATTTAAGATCACACATACTGATTATAAGATTGCCTGCTGAAAGATTTATCCCTTACAGTAGAAAGGTTCTCCTAGTACGTGCTGATTTGAAAATATGAATCATAAATATATTAGATGAGATCTAAATCTATTTATGTTTTATTTTTTATTTTAGATCTAAAATAAATAGATTTTTGATCTATTTTTCATTATTTAGATGAGATCTAAATGATGTGTTTCATATTCTAGACCTAGATCATTTCGATACATATGCTCCACATGTGTTTTTGATTTGAATCTAGAACTTATATATGTGATATATATGTTTTGTAGAATTTAGATTTAAAACTTAATTTATGCAAAATTCTAGATTAAAATGTAAGGATTGGTGGTGCTCTCAAGTCTTGGAAGGCCACGAAAAGAGCCAAGGTGTTGACTTCAAGGAGTCTAGGACATGTGCGATCCTAGAACTAGAACAGGAGTTGTCCTAGGATGGAGGTGATGTGTAGCCTTTCATAGACTTGAGGTTCAGGTGTAAGGACCTTAAGCAGTTTGGTAGATGCTTCAGAGACCTGGGACATAGTGTGGAGCAAGAAATCAGAGCCATGAGAAATACCAACCAAGATAAGGGGTTAGCATATAGGCTAGCTGGCTTAGAAATGCAGTCAAGCTGGCTCAGGCTGAGACCGAGCCGACTTGGGATGAATTTGAGCTGGCTCTCTCAGGAAGATAGAAAATAATGTTCGAATAAGATGTAGTCAAGCCGACTCGACGGTGGCGAATAGAACTAGACGAGGTTTTCTATTTGGTATTGGATTGAGCTTAGTCCAAGGAGTCTTAAGGCCTAGTTTATAGTCTTAAGGGGGCTAACTTATATATAGGTCGGGTTAGATCCAGAGGATGAGAGCATGGAAGACATGGGAGTACATAGGCTCAGTGAGTGCTTTCATGTATTGGGTTAATCAAGAAGAATTTTTCAACTTGGGTTTGGATTTATTAGGATTTATATGGTATAGCAAAAATCCTAGAAAATATAAACCTAGATATTGTAACTTTTACAGGTATGGAATTAATATAGAGCTTTATCCCTCAATCTCTCTTCTCTCTTCTCTTTATTGTTGCTACGCTAGAGTTCTTGAAGAAGCCCTAGAGAGGAGGGGCGACTCCCTTAAGCCCTAGGAGGGAGGCACCCCATCATAAATCCAGGTGGTGGATCAGTGGTTCGCTGTCCTTAGAGAATGTCAAAAGTCTCCTTAGGTCCATGCTAAAGATCCTAGATTTTTGCAATATGGTATCAGAGCGATATCAAATTTTAATAATTGGTATCAGAGCCTGATGGTGTGTGAAAGTAAAGAAAAAGTCATACAGGAAGAAATTAGAAATCTATACACCTATTCCATAGTATGTCTCAAATCTATCTTTGTTATTGCTGTAGTTTGGCCAATCGGGAGCAGCAGATTGAAGGTGGAGGTTGAGAGGATTAACAGAAAGAATTTTTTTTCGAGATGGAAGTTTGAGTGCATGATTTGCTGATCGATCTTAGTGGAAAGATTGGGATGTATGATGGTTAGGTGATGAGGGTTCTCTAGAAAGATAGGCAGTGTGGGGCTATTTAACGATTGAAGAGAGATTTTTCAAGGGATAATGATCAAAGGAAGGCTGAAAAGGTGACTATATTGAAGGAACCAGATCTAGAATTTTACGGATAGATCTTGAAACTTTTTCAAGATCATACAACTGAAGACTTAAATAAATTAAATATTTATTTAAATAAATATATAAACACCTAGATCTCAGATCTATTACATGATCAAGGCATGATATTAAATCAAAAATTAAAATCAAATAATAAAGAAAAGATTGATCAAATCAACCTAGATCTACACTACATCAAATGCAGGTATGAAGTTAATAGATCAGATCTACTATCTGAGCAAGTTAGATGTTCTAACTTGCTGATTCAGACTTGAGGATGAAGTTATGAGTTGCACACGCATTCGGCCTCTAGGAGTCGTCCACACGAACCCACGAACACGATCAGAGATCCTGATGCAAAAAATCAGCATAGTATGCTAGCACTGTGCTGATCTCTCTTCGATGGTTGATCCGATGCTTTCTTCTTCGAAACTTAGATACTCCAAAATACCAAAAGAAAAGAGGAAGATTTGTGATGCTGAGACACCTCTCAAAAGCTCACAAAAAAGGGAGGTAGAGATCTGAAACAAAAATCCTAGAAGAAGACCCTCTTCTTCTTCTTTGTTCTTTTTCTAGACACCTTGATTTGTGTTTTCAATATCTCCATGATCCAGATGAATTTTTCTACACCAAAGAGGCCTCTCAGATGTCTACAATTCATGAAAATTTCAACCAATTTTTTTTTTAAATAAAGAGATATGCAGAGTCCAAGTTAGATAAAAAATCTAGACTAGGAAGGACCAAATAAGAAAAATTGTTGGGGCGGCCAACTCTTGGGCACCCCCATCTTTTTTTCTATCATGGACTAGCAAGGGTGGTGCATAAAAAAAAGTCCACTTTTATCATGAAAATCAAAGAAAATAAGGAAGGATAGGTTGGTACACTTATGGGAAGAGTTTTGGTTGATAAGGATTCTATCTCATAGAATCCTTAAGTAAAACTAATTCTCCTTTTGACTTGGTCTTCCAACAAACTTTCATATGAGAAAAAGAAAGAGAGAAGGAAGGTGTGAGAAACCTTAGGCGTGGAGATTATTCACGTAAAAATACAAAGAGAAAAGGGTGGAGCATGAGGATTAGGTGGCGCAAGAAATAGGAAGTCCTAGTCACATTAGGACTCCTATTTTGACTTGATCAAACAAGATCTTTTAACCAAATAAAAATAAGAGTAAACCAACCAAATTAAATAAGATCCTAATCCATTTAAAGATTTAATTAAATTAGATTTAATTTTAATTTAATTTTTTAATCAAATTAGAAAATTGGATTGACCTTAGTCCTAGTTAGACTAGGACTAGTTCTTCCTTGCACTTGACTTATCCAATAAGCTAATTAAATTTGATCCAATCAAGTCCAAACCAAATTTAATTAAATTAGATTTAATTAGACTTAATCTCAACCTTCTGGCTTAATTTAATTAAGCCAATTAGTAATCAAATTGCTAATCGATTCTCTTGCAATACTTGCACTAGGTTAAACACCAATCATATTGATTGTTTAATCCTAAAATGATTATAAATCGCTGATCAACCATCTGATTGAAATGTGAACTCTAATGTGTGTGACCTCATAGGTCCAAAATAAAGTCGATAGTACAGGAATAAATTTTTATACTAATCAAAATGATCATCTAGCAATAGTATCCGACGGTTGGATAGGTCGAAAGGTGTAGAACACCATCCTTAGAACCCATGCAAATATAGTTTTCATATAATTCATCCCCTTGACCACAATGCTCGTAGGACACCTCAAAGTTCAACTGTCAACTCTGATCAGGTTGTCCATATTATATTTTAAAATATCAAATCCATCTGATGGATTATCTTGGCCAAGATTTTGCTATATTAAAATACAGTGATACATTCTTCTTCAACTCTTGGAGTGGTCAATTTCATCTTGATCACACTCCAACTTTGCAAGTACTTGATTGTGCCCAAAAGCCTTTCATTGTTGAATTAGAAATTTAGTTAGTCCGGTATCAAAGCACAGTGAGTTGCTTGCAAGTCACTAAGATGATCTCAAGTCTAAGGAATACTTATATCTATGTCCCATCAAAGACATTCTCGATCGTAGAATGCTCTGAAGTTGGTCACATTCAATGATGATGTACCCATACATCTCACCTATATGCCATACCAGTGTCTCCACACTTCTTGGTTAAGAGGATAATCAACCTATATGGCATATAGCGATCTATGCTCGATAGACACTATCATCCTAATTAATAGCCTATCATTTAGTCATGAACAAATTTAAAGACTAATCGATAAATAAATTTAAAGACTAATCGATAAATTCTCTCTTTATCGAAACTAAATAGTCCTAAGAACTTCATCACAATAATGGAGTTCATTAGAAGATGTAAATTTATGATGAAAAAGGATGCTAAAATATTTTTATTAATTAATAAATTAATTATAATATCTCAATCATCAACAGGCTGACGATTGATTTTGAGACATAATCTCCAACAGTTATTCCATAGTATGTCTACACACCTATTCCATAGTATGTCTCAAATCTATCTTTGTTATTGCTGTAGTTTGGCCAACCGAAAGCAGCGGTTTGAAGGTGGAGGTTGAGAGAATTAACAGAAAGAATTTTTTTTTTGGATGGAAGTTTGGGTGCATGATTTGCTGATCGATCTTGGTGGAAAGATCGGGATGTATAATAGTTAGGTGATGAGGGTTCTCTAGGAAGATAGGCAGTGTGGGGCTATTTAATGATTGAAGAGAGATTTTTCAAGGGATAATGATCAAAGGAAGGCTGAAAAAGTGACTATATATCCTTCGATCAGAAGAAGACGAAAAAGTAGCTGGGGATGCAATCAGTAGTTTGACCAGAGTATGGATTTGTGAAGTATTGAGGGTGATGGAGATGATTGATCCATGGAGCATTACAGCAAGTTCAGAGGAGGTGAAGATCCTTGATGGTTTCAAAGATGCCCATGGGGTTGTGGAGTATCTAAGATGGGAGTTGCGATAGTGGAGGTCCAACAGGTCAGGGCTGAATGACTGACCTTGGATCAGGTTTTTTCTACAGGAGCATCAGAAAGAGTTGTGATTCAGATGAAGGATGGTTTGTGTACAGCAAGAGAGGACCCAGATACTTATGAGGAGGCAGTGTCGAGATAAGGCAGGGAGTGCTGGAGTGCTGTAGTAGCACTTTCCTGGAGGCACGTGGCTGAGAGAGGTTTGATGGTGCAGCAGCCGAGGGAGGTATCTCATCAGAGAGTATTAGAAAGCATCTCAGGAAGACCAGGAGTAGATCTCAAGGAGAGCCAGGGAGTCTCAAGAGAAACAGGATAAGATAGATGGGTCTGAGCTTAGGATAGGATTTGAGTTGTAATTCCTCCGAGCGCAACTGAAGCGATGATTGGTGCAAGAGCAGAAGAGGAGAAGGGCTAGGATGGAATTTTTTAGGATTCAATTGCTAGTTTAAAGAGTTTGATGAGCTCTTGGATTTCGAAGGTATCCACGGATTGCGGAGGTATCCAAAATAGCTTCGAAGGAGTCTATGGAGTGCGGATGGTCCGAAGGAGCAGTAACGGTGATCAAGGTGTAGTGGTAGGCCCAATAGTATAGCATTGGGTGATTGACCTTAGGTGACTCAGGTATAGACTTGGCTTCTATGGCATTAGGGAGACTTTAATTTCAGGTGGAGCGTCGGGCAGAGATGGCTACACCGGTGGAGGGAGATATGACACGAGTTCTGAGTCGAGGGATGTAGAGGGAGGAGTGAAATCCTAGCACCAATGTTAGAGATCATAGTTCTAGGTAGAGCAGCATGTGCAGGGGGATAGATGTAGTTCTGAGAAGATCGTGTCACGATATGCAGCAAGATTCGATATAGAAATGCTGCAGGTTCTCCATAAAAGTTTAGGATAATTGATGTAGCTGCTAAGCAGAAGGATGCCTATAATTTTCAGGAGGTGCAGAGAAGCAAGCCAACGTCTTCAGTGGTGGAGGTGGTTATCACAAAGGCTTCAAAGGATGCACAATAGCTAAAGAGAATTGGCAGAGGTGATGTTTACACAAGGGACTATGAGGGTGCGGAGTGACAGTAAGATCATGCAGGACATTACTAGGGATTTGCCAAGGCTTAGGCACGCCAAGATGGAGATTGTAAGGATTAGAGGTGCTCTTAAGCCTTGGGAGGTCATGGAAGGAGCCAGGATGTTGGCTCCAGAGAGTCTAGGATAGGTGTGGTCCTAGGACTAGGATAGGTGTTATCCTAGGTTGGAGGCGGTATATAGCCCTCTACGAACTTGAGATTCAGGTGTAAGGATCTTGAGGGATTTGGTAGGTTCTTCAGAGATCTGGGACCTAAGTTAGAGCAAGGGACCAAAGCCATGAGAAATATTAGCCAAGATAAGGGGTTGGCACATAGGTGGGCTAGCTCGGATATACAATCGAGTTGGCTTGGATTGAGATCGAGCCGACTCAGGATGAATTCGAGCTGGCTCTCTTGAGTAGATAGAAAATAGTATTCAGATGAGATGCAGTCAAGCCAACTCGACTTCTGACCCAGTCATTTTGACGGTGGCGAATAGAACTAGACGGGGTTTTCTATTTGGTCTTGGATTGGGTTAATCCAAGGGATCTTAATGCCTGGTTTATAAGGTCTTAAGGGGGCTAACTTATATATGGGTTGGATTTAGATCCAGAAAATGAGAGCATGGGAGACATGTGTATACATAGACTTGGTGAGTGCTTTCATGTATTGAGTTAGCCTAAGAAAGTTTTTCAGTTGGAATTTAGGTTTATTAGGATTTATATGGTATAGTAGAAATCCTAGGATATATAAACCTAGGTACTGTAACTTTTATAGGTATGAAATCAATACGGAGCTTTTCTTCCTCAATCTTTCTTCTCTCTTCTTTCTAGTGTTGCCATCTCAGGGTTCTTGAAGAAGCCCTAAAGAGGAGTGGTGCCTCCCTCAAGCCCTAGGAGGGAGGCGCCCCATCATAGATCTAGGTAGTAGATTGGTGGTTCGTTGTCCTTAGAGAATGTCAAAGATCTCCGATCAGGTCCATGCTAAAGATCCTAGGTTTCCACAATATGATATTAGAGAGATATTAGGTTTCAACAATTGGTATCAGAGCCTGATGGTGCATGAAAGCGAAGGAGAAATTATACAGAAAGAAATCAAAAATCTGCACACCTATTCCATGGTATGTCTGTGATCTATCTTTGTTATTGCTGTGGTTTGGCCAACTGGGAGCAGTGGGTTGAAGGTGGAGGTTGAGAAGATTAATAGAAAGAATTTTTTTTCCAGGATGGAAGGTTTGGATGCATGATTTGCTGATCGATCTTGGTGGAAAGGTCGAGATGTATGATGGTTAGGTGACGATTCTATAGGAAGATGGGCAGCGTGGGGCTATTTAATAGTTGAAGAGAGATTTTTCAAGGGATAATGGTCGAAGAAAAGTTGAAGAAATGACTATACGTCCTTCGATTGCAAGAAGGTAGGAAAGTAGTTGGGGATGTACTCAGCGGTTCGATCAGAGCATGGATTTATGAAGCCTTGGGGGTGATGAAGATGATTGATCCATGGAGCATCGTAGTAGGTTCAGAGGAGGCGAAAATCCTCAGTGGTTTCAGAGGTGTCCATGGGGTTGTGGAGTATCCGAGATAGAAGATGCGATAGTGGAGGTCCAACGGGTTAGGACTAGATGACCGACCTTGGATCAGGTTTCTTCTATAGAAGCACCAAGAAGAGTCACGGTTCAAATGGAGGATGGTTTGTATATAGTAAGAAAGAATCCAGATACCTATAAAGAGGCGATATCAAAATAAGGCAGAAAGTGCTGGAGTACTGTGGTAGCACTTTTCTGGAGGCATAGGGTTGAGAGAGGCCCGACGGTGCAGCAACTGAGGGAGGTATCTCAGTAGAGAGTGTTAGGAGGCCTCTCAAGGAGATCGAAAGTAGGTCTCAAAGAGAGCTAGTGAGTCTTAGGAGTCTTCAGATGATATAAGTAAGTCTAAGCCTAGGATAGGGTTAAGCTGTAGTTCCTTCGGATGCAACTGAAGTGATGGTTGGTGTAGGAACAGAAGAGGAGAATGGCTAGGATGGAATTTTCTAGGATTCAATTGCTGGTTTAAAGAGTTGGATGAGCTCTTAGATTTTATAGGTGCTCGTAGGTTGTGGAGGTATCCGAGATAGCTTTGAAGGGGTCTGTAGAGTGCAGAGGGTAACGACGATGATCGAGATGCAGTGGTAGGCCCAGCAGTATAGCATTGGATGATTGATCTCAGATGACTCAGGTACAGAGTCAGCTTCTATGGTAGTAGGACTTCGATTTCAAGTGGAGCACCAGACAAAGGTGGCTACACCGATGGAGGAAGATATGACATGAGTTTAGAGCAGATGAATGTAGATATGACATGAGTTCAGAGCAGACATATGGAGCGATATCCCAGCAGAGAGATGCACAGCTCCAGATGTAGCGGCATGTGCAGGTGGACAGGCATAGTTCTGAGAATACCGTGTCATGGTATGTAGCGAGTACCGATATAGGATCGTTGTGGGTTCTTTAGGGAAGTCCAGGATAGTTGATGTGGCTGCTAAGTAGAAGGATGCCTATAATTTTTAGGAAATGCAAAGGAGCAAGCCAAGATCTTTAGTAGTGGAGGCAATCATCCTACAAGCCTTAAAGGATGCACAACAACTAAAGAGGATTGGCAAAGGCAATGTTTGCACAAGGGGCTGTCAGGGTACACAGTGATAATATGATCATGTAGGAGGACATTACTAAAGGTTTGCCAAGGCTTAGGCACACCAAGGTGGAGATTATAAGGATTGATGGTGATCCCAAGCCTTGGGAGGCCATGGAAGGAGCCAGGGTATTGGCTCCAAGGAGTCTAAGATAGGTATAGTCCTAGAAATAGGATAGGAGTTATCCTAAGATGGAGATGGTGTATAGCCCTCACGGACTTGTGATTTAGGTGTAAGGATCTTGAGAGGCTTGGTAGGTGCTCCGGAGATCTGAGATGCAAGGTTGAGCAAGGGATTAGAGCCACAAGAAATATCAGCCAAGATAATGGGCTGGCACAGAATCTAGCGGGCTCGGGCATGCAGTCGAGCTAGCTTTGGCTGAGATCTAGCCGACTCAAGGCAAATTCGAGCTGGCTTTCTTAGGAAGATAGAAGACAGTATTCAAATAAGATGCAATCAAGCCAGCTTGACTTCTGATCGAGCTGGCTCGATGGAGACGAACAGAACTGGATGGGATTTTCTATTTCGTCTTGGATTGGATTTAATCCAAAAGGATCTTAAGGCTTGGTTTATAAGGTTTTAAGGAGGCTAACTCATATATGGGTTCGGTTTAGATCCACGGGATGAGAGCATGGGAGACATGGGTGTACATGGGCTCAGTAAGTGATTTCATGTATCGAGTTAGCCTAGAAAAAATTTTCAGTTTGGGTTTATTAGGATTCATGTGGTATAGCAAAAATCTTAGGATATATAAATCCAGGTACTATAACTTTTATAGGTATGGAATCAATACAGAGCTTTTCTCCTTCAATCTCTCTTCTCTCTTTTCTCTACTGTTGCACCCTAGGGTTCTTAAAAAAGCCCTAGAAAGGAGGGACACCTCCCTTAAGCCCTAGGAGGGAGGTGCCCCATCATAAATCCAGGTGGTGGATTAGTGATTTGCTGTCCTTAGAGAATGTCAAAGGTCTCCTTAGGTCTATGCTAAAGATCCTGAGTTTTCACAATATGGTATCAGAGCGATATCAGGTTTCAACATAAAAATCCTAGGATCTAATCTTAACATTGAAACTATTCTGATCTGAAACCCTAATACAGTCGAGATGACTCGGTTCTTTGGTTGAGTCAACTCAAAACCCTAAATTGAGTATGATTCAAAGTAAATTATTTGCAATTTGAAACCATTTCAAACTATAATTCATAATGCACTTAATTGAGAATTAAGAGTCAAAAGTATAGATCTAGAATTATGAATTAAAGATCTAATGACATTGCATAAATCATGGGTTATAGGTTAGCTTAGATTAGGTCAATAAACTGGGTTAGACCAAGCAAGGGCTAGAATCGAATATGGACTAAGTTTAGAAATTGATCAAATCTAATTAATAGTTAACTCGAATTAGATCAATTCTTCTCTATAGATCAATTCAATAGTTATAGTTGATAATAGTCCATACATTTGATTTTACCAAATGGACCTGATCGTGGCTTAGTAGTCGAGCCCGAGTCTTTAGGATCAAATTGAAACTGACAAATCAATTGGTGTCTAAGACAAGTCTAAAAATTCAGACCGGTGGTCTTTAATTTGTAGCCCACTTACTTGGCAATTTTTTATGGTATTTAAGGCAAACTTTGGCAAACCCTTTCACCGATCTTACTTACCTGGCCAATATAGTTAGTCAGCTTTTGATTAGGTTGCTTATTGATTTGAGTTAAACCATGTCATATAGATAAATCAGTATGACTAATATAGGTGCCATTAACCAGTCTGTCTCTAGTCTTCTTCAACTTAGTGAAGTCAATGGGAGAACTAGTCCTTTTCAATGACTTGGTGAAGTCAGTGGAAGGATTTTTAATTACTGGTTAATCTCCTCTCTATCTCTAATCATATAATTAAATCTTCTAAATTATTGGGTCCTTAAAAATAAAATTGTTATGGGGATAATAATATCATAGCCTCCCATTAAGTTGGATAATAATGGGTCCATTAGTTTAATAATCATTGAAGGCCCAAAGGTCTGGTGCTTACAAATGGAATTATCATTCATAATATGATAACTTGGCAGTGTCTCTCTCATGGTGGTTAGTTTGGTCAACCAAAGTTGGATCTAATCATTGATTGGTTAAATACACCAAGTATGGTCATGTTAATGGTTGGACCTAACCAGTCCATTTTAGTGGAGGCCAAAGCCTACTAAATTGGCATCTGAGGTAAAATTAATTATTAAAAATTATTTAAAAAATAATTGGTTAAGAACCTATCCATAGATGCATATGGGTTGGCTAGACTTTCTTCGAGCTCGTATGCAATTTGTGTGGATTCTAGTACCTACTAGAAAATTAAAGTAATTTCTTGAATTGGAGGAAGAGGCTATGAATTCATTCAAAATAATAGGAGATGAACCTTTAGACTAAAGTCTAAGTCTTTAGACTAAAAGTAATTTATATACTAATAGGTCTTTGTTCTCTTTTCTTTTCGGATAAAGGCTAAATCCTAGTTGCTCCATTCACTGTTAAATAGTGATATACTTATGGGACCCAACTTCGATAGTAAGTATCGAAAGTTGAATATTGTTTAGCAGCATGAAGAGGTTCATACTGGAGCTTCTAAGTCTAGTCAAAATAAAAAGTTCAAAATTGATCAAAATCAGGCAGAATACTTCTACTATAAAAAGCAAGGTTATAGGAAGAAGAATTATTCTCAATATCTTACTTCCCTTGACCCCCATAGGCTGAACAAGAGAAACGAGCAAATAGCTACTTCGCAAGGTAATTATATGATAACACTTTATAGTTTTTCTATTTGTGATACTACTACCTGGATATTGGATACCAGAAATTCAGTTCATATTTGTAATTCATTGCAAGGACTTCAAGTTAGTAGAACATTTGAGAATGATGAGCGATTCTTGAATATTGGAGATGGAAGATCTGTTCCAGTTCTAGCTTCAAGAATAATTTAACTTGTTCTCAATGGAAATGTCATTTTTTTTTACATGACTGTCATTATTGTTCTTTTTTTCTGATAAATATAATCTCTATTGGCCTTTTAGCTAAAGATGGTTATCATTTTTTAATAAAGAATATTTATTATGATATCATTATGAATGATGTTACAATAATGCATGGATAAGTGAAGAATTGTATTTATATTTTATCACAGTTTGTAAGTGTAATGTACACATCTAATAAATATCCTAAACTATATAATGTTATGGATGCCTACCTTTAGCATTGTAGGCTTAGTCATATAAATAAGAACAGGATAAATAGATTAGCCAAGGAAGAAATTCACAATATCAATGATTGTAAATCATTACCAATCTATGAGTTCTATCTTCTTGGAAAAATGACAAAATCATATTTTACTAGAAAAGATGAAAAAGCCAGTGAAGTTCTAAGTCTCATACATAGTGATGTATATAGATCTATGAATACTGATGCCAGAGATAGATATCATTATTGCATTATGTTTACTGACGATCTATCTAGATATGGGTATGTCTATTTTATGAAGCATTAGTCTGAATCATTTAAAATATTCAAATGACTCCATAATGAAGTAAAAAAAATAAATTGAAAAAAAATATTAAAATTCTTCATCAGATCGAGGAGGTGAATACTTATCTAGTAAGTTTTTGATATATCTAGGAGAGAATAGGATTCTCTATAGTGGACTCCTCCTATGACACCACAGTATAATGATGTATCAGAAAAAAGAAATCAAACTTTGTTAGACATGGTTCAATCCATAATGGAATTTGCTAGTCTGCCAGTTTTGTTTTGGGGTTATGCTCTTGAGACTGCTTCTTTATTCTAAATAATATTCTGAGTAAATCCATCGTAAACTCCATGTAAGATATGGATCGGACATAAGCCTATACTCTCTCACCTTCAGATTTGGGATTATCTAGCTTACATCAAACATTTGCACATAGATAAACTTGGATCCCAGTTTAATAAGTGTATATTTATAGGGTACCCCAAGAACTAGGGGTTATTACTGTTGGAAATTGTATCCTAAAGCCAATCGTTTAGGTTGTAGATAGTTGAGCTAATTATAAAAATATACTTAAATTTTTAATGAATAAAATAAATATTATAGCTTTTCATCACTTTTGCATATCTTCCTATAATGAACTCTTTTGTAATGAATTCCTTAGGATCATTTAGACTCAACAAAATAAGATTTGTCATTTAGTCCTTAAACTCACCAAATGATATATTATTACCTAGGACGACAACGTATCGAGTGTAGATCATTGTATGCCATATGCAGTGGTTATCCTCTTAACCAAGGAGTATGATGTACTGGTATGGCATGCAGGTAAAGTATAAGGTATACTTCACTGAACGTAATCCAACTACGTAGCTCTTTGCTATCAAGAGTTGCTCGCTAAGGATATGGGTATAAGTGTCCCTTAGACTTGAGATTACTATGGTGACTTACAAGCAACTCACTGCACTTAGGTACCAGACTACCTAAATTTCTAATTCAGTGATGGAAGGCTACTGGGTGTAGTCAAATACTTGTTTAGTTGGTATGTGAGTCAAGATGGGATTGAATCCTCCAAGTATTGGAGCAAATGTATCACTATATTTTAATTTAGCAAAACCTTGACTGAGGTGGTTTATTTGATGGATATTTAATTTTAAAATACATTATGATTGATTTTTAGGATTGGTAGTTAAACCCTAGATCATCCTTTGAGCATTGAGGTCAAGGGGATGAATTATAAGGTAATCATTTGCCACAAGTCCGTTGATATTGCATTGCGACTATTTGACCTATCCGGATGTTAGATATCATTGCTAGATGGTCACATCAATTAGTATAGAAAATTGATTTCTATGCTACTAGCTAAGGATTTGAACCTATAGAGTCACACACAATAAGAGTTTCTACCTGATCTATTGGCCGATCTAGAGTTCCAATGATCTAGAACCTATAGTCAAGAGTCCTACTGGACTGAAACTCTATGACCAAGAGTTCCACTGGATCAAAACTTTGAGTCTTACTTATCTGAGACTCTCTGATCAAGAGTTCCACTAGTCTAAAACTCTATGATCACGAGTTTTATTTATTCAGGATACTGGGTTCAAAAGTCCACTGATTTGGGACTCCTCAGGAGTTTCATGTTGATGGAAATCTGTTGCCCAAACATCCATCCAATTGAAACTCTGTATTTATTAAAGGATTAATTAGTAATTTGATTATCGATTAGTTTAATTTAATTGAGCGATGAGGACTTGATCAAATCTAATCGAATTAGATTCGATTAGGTTTGACCCGATTATGTCATGAGTTGACCTAATCGCTAAGGAAGATTCAATTCTGATTCGATTAGAATCTGGATCTAATTACTTTTTAATTTAATTAGAATTTTATTAGATTGGATTAAGTCTAATTTAGTTAGATTTGACCTAGTCTAATTGGATCTAGAAAAACTTTTTTTAGATGAAATCAATTTTGAAAAGTCAAATGAGTTTGAATTTTAAATGCTAGTCTCCCTGCACCACCCTATTTTGACCCACACCATCCTTCATGTGAATTATGAATTCACATGAGAGTTTCCCATGCCAAAAAGATATCTACATCCCCTATTCTATCTACCTTTGACCTGGTCCAATGGTTGGATTGGTTCAAAGTTAGTTTAATTTTGAATTCAACTTAAATGGTTTGAGTTTTGAACTTATCTCTCCCCTTCTTATCCATTCCCACATTGCCATGATTTTATCGTACATTTTTTTGGGTGATTTCTGATTGAGGGTGAGCAAAAGGAGAGTCCTTCTACTCATCACCCTCTTGGATGAGGCACCCCATTTGAATTCGAACACTTGTTGGAGGTTGAAACAAGTTCAACCTCCCAACTCTTATCCAAAACCCACATGTATTTCCCACTATGTCGCACATTTTAAAAAGATTTTTTTATGTGGGCATGTGTGGGACTACGTGAGGGATCTAAGAGGGTGTGTGATGGGTTTCTGGAGAGAGAAAAAACTAGAGAGGAGTGTGATAAGCGGTAAAAATATACTAATAAAAGTATTAAATTATAAAATAAATTAATCTATTTTATTAAAAATTAATATTTTTATTAATCGTATGTAGAAAAGAAGGCTACCAATTTGAAGATCTCATTTTTCTAGTTCAAATAAAAAAAATTTTTAGGCAAAACGGACTTCAAACGAGTCTAGAATCGAATTTCAAAAAAAGAAAAAAAACCGCCGATGCAATGCTGACGTCAGAATGACGTCAGCATTTTTCGCGGCGCACGGTGGACCATCTGAAGGGTAATTCAGAAATTTCACAACATAAAGAGCGCTCTGATTGGCTGAAGAATGTGGTGGTCCATGCAACACCGGGCTCGCGCATGGTCCATAGAGGGCAATTTGGGAATTCTGGCTGATCCAACGGGCGGTTTTCACTGAAGCTTGATCGGACGTCGAGAAAAAGGCGCTGATGGATGGCATCCGTAGCTCCCGATCGAGATCCAATGGCTAAGATTCATTCCGACGTTAAACTGTATATCTGAAGCCTTCTTTCAACGCGATTGGACGGCCCAGATTCGGTCCAATGGATGATCCAACGGCTGATATTAAATCCGACTTGATCTGGGTTATTTTAAGGGATTTTTGAATGATTTTTGAATCCTTTGATCACCATCCAACGGTCAGAATTACCCAAATCTTAATTTGAGTTGTTTTGGAAGTCTTAAATCTAGTTTTTGATGGATTTGGGGGAAAATCAAATTCTTTATCTATAAAAACCTATGATTATCGTGAAAAAAAAAATTAGAGAGAGATAAAGAGAGAGACGGGGAGAAAGAGAGAGAGGGAGAAAGAGAGAGACAAAGAGAGAGGAGAGATAAAAAAAAGTGATTTATGAGAAAATCAAAAAGGATTTTTGATTTCTCTTCGATGACCAAGACATCGATCAAGGAGCCTCTTCTTCTTCGCCAAATTCTCCACATCAAGAGCAGCAGACAATCAATTTCAGCAATTAAACAGTCTAAATTCTCTATACTTTTTATTTTATTTACTATTTTTGAACTTGTTACTATGAACTAAATTTTTTTTTACTAAGGCTAAGGTGTAGCCACTCTTTTGATGCAATATTCAGTGTGATTTATTTTTTAAATTTTATTCATGAGGAGTATATAAATCTAATCTTAATGCTTTTAGATTACTGGCCATCTTCTAATTGATCTAATGAACATAGATGTTATGGACCAAGTACATCTATGTTAATGCTTCTTGATTATATACCTTGTATTATGAATCAAATTAGAATTCATATACATGCAAAAATTTTAGTGTGCTTTGGACGCAGCGTATTTTAATTAGAGGGTTTCACAAAACCTAATGCATTAATATTTATTTAAATTACACTTGGACCAAAGGGTAATTAATAAATATTAATAGTTTTGCTATACCTGGATCAAAGGATAGTGAATAAATTAGGAGACTCCACCGTCACATGAAATAAAATTAATCTAAAAACCTGAATATTGTGTTGACTAAGTTGGTGAACCGATTGCCTTAGTAATCCATTGCTCTTGAGTTTAAAACCCTAATAATTTACACTCTCTCTATTTAATTAAAAACTTTTAATTATTTTTTTATTTTCTTTAATTTCTTATTTTCATAAATCGATCTTCTAAATAAAGCATAGGACAAAGCTTTTCATTACTTGTTTTCCAATCCTCTAGGGATGATACTCTACTCATTCACTTTATTACTTGATCGATTGGTGCACTTGCCATAGCTATAAATTAGCACGCATCAAGTTTTTGGCATCGTTGCCGGGAATTGTGTCTAAAATAATATTGAAAATTTGATCCTAGCTTTACTTTAGAAATTTATTTTCAATTTTTATTATTAAAAAAAAAAATTTATGCATGACACATACTGGACATAGTAACTTAATACCTTTAGATCCAAAAATTGAAAGAACCATTAGAAGACTACAATAAGAGAGAAACATGGTAGCTGAAGATCCTAACGACATCAATCTAGGAGTGGATATGGCGACTGAAGGACAGCATGAAGCTATTCGACCAGTACATCATCCATTAAATGATTACATCACACCATCTGTAGCCGATGTAGCTTCGAGCATCAGAAGACCGTCTGTACGAGCAAACAACTTCGAAATAAAGCCGGCGATGATCCAGATGATTCAATCAACTATCCAATTCAGTGGACACATGCATGATGATCCGAATGCCCATATTTCTAATTTTTTTGAACTTTGCGATACTTTTAAAATTAATGGGGTGTTGGATGATGCTATTAGATTAAGGTTATTTCCTTTCTCTTTACGGAGATAAAGCTAAAAATTGGCTTCATTCTCTTCCTGCAGGTTCTATCACAACTTGGGATGTTCTAGCCCAAAAATTCTTAGCCAAGTACTTTCCACCTTCCAAAACTGCTAAGATGCGCAACGATATCACTTCTTTTATGCAGATGGACATGGAGACGCTATATGAGGCTTGGGAGCATTTCAAGGAACTACTGAGGAGATGTCCACATCATCAACTATCCGTATGGCTTCAGGTACAAACTTTCTATAATGGTTTATCTCCTACTAATCATTCTATGATTGATGCAGCAGCAGGAGGAACCATTAATCGAAAAATGAAGGAAGAAGCCTTCGATCTGATCGATGAGATGGCATCAAATAGCTATCAATGGCAGACAGAGCGCATGATGCCAAAAAGACTAGCAGCTGTGCAGGGAGTAGATTGCGTGCCAACTTTACTAGCTAAAATTGCAGCCCTTAGAGCCGAAGTCAACAACTTAAAGGGAACAGCTATGCATGTTCAGAGCATGACTTGTGACCTGTGTGGAAGAGAACACGATATGAGCAATTGCTAGACAGATAATCCTTTTGCTAAAACAACTGACATAGCTAATTATATTGAAAAATTTTTTCAGGCCGCAACAAAATAATCCCTACTCCAACACATACAATCAAGGGTGGAGACAGCATCCAAATTTCTCATGGAGCAATCAAAATGCAGCACAACAACCACCCCCGGGATTCCAAGTACCTGAAAAGAAGTCCAACATGGAAGAGCTGATGGTTAAATTTATACAAAACTAAGAAGCAACTATAAAAAATTTGAAAGCCAAACTTAGGCAAGACCAAACAGCAGCAATTCGAAACTTGGAGATGCAAATAGGTCAAATGGCTAAGATAATCTCCGAGAGACCTCAAGGATCCTTGCCAAGCAATACGGAGACAAATCCAAGGGAGCAAGTCAATGCTATCACCCTTAAGAAGTGGTACAAAGCTGGAGGAGCCACATCAGAAGAAATGAGACTGAAGAGCCAACTACAAATAAGGAACCATCAACTCAAAATTCGTCAGTCACCAAAACAACCAGCAGATGGATGGTCTCCAGGTATACGGTTTGCTGATCCAAATGTGAAGCCCTACGTGCCGCCACTACCATTCCCAGAGAGACAAATACAGCATCCAGATAAGGAATTTTCTAACTTTTTTCAAAATTTTAAAGAATTTACATATTAATATTTCTTTTGTAGATGCTATTACTCAAATGCCCAGGTATGCCAAGTTTCTCAAAGAAATCTTAACAAATAAGAAAAAGCTGAAGGAGCATGAGAGAATAAATTTGAATGAAGAATGCTCAGCAATACTTCAAAATAAA
The DNA here is from genome assembly GCA_006176705.1 of Cocos nucifera. Classification (NCBI taxonomy): domain Eukaryota; kingdom Viridiplantae; phylum Streptophyta; class Magnoliopsida; order Arecales; family Arecaceae; genus Cocos; species Cocos nucifera. Next base: position 225,008 of record QRFJ01003207.1, read on the forward strand.
TTACCACAGAAGCTAAAAGATCCTAGGAAGTTTTACTATCCCCTGCATTATTGGTGATTGTAGTTTTGATAAAGTTTTATGTGATTTAGGAGCAAGCATTAATCTCATGCCTTTTTCTATTTTCAGGAAGCTGGGTCTAGGAGAACCAAAGCCTACCACTATTACTCTTCAATTAGCCGATAGATCCATTCAAATATCCAAGAGGTATAGTGGAGGATGTCTTGGTAAAGGTAAACAAGTTTATTTTTTCTGTTGATTTTATTGTTCTTGATATGGAAAGAAGATTATGATGTACCCCTTATTTTAGGGAGACCCTTTTTAGCTACTGGAGGAGCTTTAATAGATGTTCAACAAGAAAAATTAATTCTTAGAGTCCAAGATGAACAAGTTACTTTTAATGTTTTCAAAGATACTAAACATCCTGATGACATAATCAAACTTATTTTCTAATTGATATTATTGACAATCCATTATATGAGAATTCTGTAGAAAATAGGTTTGAGACTATAAAAGCGAGCAATGTCAAATTGAAAGAGGACTCGATCAAACATGAAAGTATTCCAATTGAAGTGGCACCAGATTGATCCACTTTAGAACTCAAAGAAAGTCAAGCTGAAGACTATAAATCAGAACTACTAGATAGGTTGTTTCTTTTCTTTTTAGTTTTGATCATTTTTCTTTTCTTTTATTTTTCAAGTAATTTGTTGTTGCTCTTTTACTGCTTTGGTGTGTATTTTCAATTTTGCAGAAAAATCAATGAGAACTCAAGCAAAATTTCAAAGCTCCAAAGAACCTAGACTGAACCAAATCAGGTGTATTCCTTCCTATCCTTTATTACATCCTTTATTTTTCTTTCTCCTTTAAGACAATGTAGAATAAGTTAATTAAAATAAAAAAAAAAATCATGTGTCAAGAAGAAAATCTTGAGCAAGATAAATTGGATAAGTGATAAAAGATAGAATTATTTGCTAATGAATGTAATGAGTTAAAGAAGTAGATTAGTTGGTCAACTTTTAGCAGCCTACTTAGGTCATTAAAAGATTATTAGCACTTTTTATTGCACATGCACACTAACAAGGCAAAGTAGGTATTGATTATAAGGCCAACTGAGGATTCAATTATCACTAAAAATTGATAATTAATATACATTCTAATCAAAGAAACTTGAATTTAAGGAAAGAGCTACCTGCCTATAAATAAAGTGCAAAAGATAGAGTATATGTGGATTGCCCAAAGCCTAGTAACTGGGTCTCTGCACCTAGGTCAAGTGTGAAAATTCACGTAAAATGATGAAGGAAAGGCCAGGATGCTCAGCACAGTAAAAAAAAAAAAAAAAAAAGGGCAGTGTGAAAGCTACCTTAATTCATGAGTATAAAATTGAGAATGTATAGAAAATTGACCAAAATAGGTGATAAGAGAGGATACTTTTGTTCTTTTAATTTAATACTGAAATGCTAAAGTTAGTCATCATGAACACAAGTGCTATAGATCTTTGATGTACTCTAAGAAAGTTTTTAATTGTATTGACTGAAAAATTTGCTTCTGAAGCTCAATGCTTAGTTAGCAGTATTTTCTAAACTTTTTGATCTTTAATCCTAGATTTTATCTTTATGATGGATAATCTTATTGAAATATGGTATTAAATAAAATATTGCTAAGGGACTAGCAATGACTAAGTTGGAGGGTGTGATAAGTGGTAAAAATATACTAATAAAAGTATTAAATTATAAAATAAATTAATCTATTTTTTAAAAATTGATATTTTTATTAATTTTATGTAGGAAAAAAGGCCACCAATATAAAGATATCATTTTTTTGGTTCAGATAAAAAAAATTTCAGGCAAAATGGACTTCAAACGAGCCCAGAATCGAATTTCAAAAAAAAAACAAAAAAAAACCGCCGATGCAACGCTGATGTCAGCATTTTTCGCGGTGCACGGTGGACCATCTGAAGGATAATTCGAGAATTTCATAGCATAAAGAGCGCTCTGATTGGCTGAAGAACGCAGTGGTCCATGCAACATCGGGCTCGCGCACGGTCCATGGAGGGCAATTTGGGAATTTTGGCTGATCCAATGGGCGGTTTTTACTGAAGCTTGACCGGACGGCCGAAAAGAAGGCGCTGATGGACGGCATCCGCAACTCTTGATCGAGATCCAATGGCTGAGATTCATTCCGATGTTAAACTATAGATCTGAAGCCTTCTTTTAATGCGATCGGACGGCCCCGATTCGATCCAATGGATGATCCAATGGCTGATATTAAATTTGACTTGATTTAGGTTATTTTAAGGGGTTTTTGAATGATTTTTGGACCCTTTGATCACCATCCAATGGCCAGAATTACCTAGATCTTAATTTGAGTTGTTTTGTGAGTCTTAAACCTAGTTTTTGATGGATTTTGGGGGAAAATCAAATTCTTTATCTATAAAAACCTATGGTTGTTGTGAAAAAAAAAGAATTAGAGAGAGACAAAGAGAGAGATGGGGAGAAAGAGAGAGAGAGGGAGAAAGAGAGAGAGAAAGATAAAAAAAAATTGATTTGTGAGAAAATCAACAAGGATTTTTTATTTCTCTTCGACGATCAAGACATCGATCAAGGAGCCTCTTCTTCTTCGCCAAATTCTCCACATCAAGAGCAGCAGACAATCAATTTTAGCAATCAAATAGTTTAAATTTTCTATACTTTTTATTTTATTTACTATTTTTGAGCTTGTTACCATGAACTAAATTTTTTTTTACTAAGGCTAAGGTGTAGCCACTCTTTTGATGCAATATTCAGTGTGATTTATTTTTAAATTTTATTCATGAGGAGTATATAAATCTGATCTTAATGCTTTTAGATTACTGGCCATCTTCTAATTGATCTGATGAACATAGATGTTACGGACCAAGTACATCTATGTTAATGCTTCTTGATTATATACCTTGTATTATGAATCAAATTAGAATTCATATGCATGCAGGAATTTTAGTGCGCTTTGGACGCAGCGTATTTTAATTAGAGAATTTCACAAAACCTAATGCATTAATATTTATTTAAATTACACCTGGACCAAAGGATAATTAATAAATATTAATAGTTTTGCTATGCCTGGACCAAAGGATAGTGAATAAATTAGGAGACTCCACCGTCACATGAAATAAAATTAATCTAAAAATCTGAATATTGTATTGACTGAGTTGGTGAACCGATTGCCTTAGTAATCCATTGCTCTTGAGTTTAAAACCCTAATAATTTACACTCTCTCTATTTAATTAAAAACTTTTAATTATTTTTTTATTTTCTTTAATTTCTTATTTTCATAAATCGATCTTCTAAATAAAGCATAGGACAAAGCTTTTCAGTACTTGTTTTCCAATCCTCTAGGGACGATACTCTACTCATTCACTTTATTACTTGATCGACTGGTGCACTTGCCATAGCTATAAATTAGCACGCATCAGAGTGCTATCTCTTGTGCATGGAAAAGTCCAAGGGTTTCTTGCAGCTTTTTCTCTCACACCTCTTCTTTTATTTTCTTTTGGTCGCCCATCTGAGAAAAAAATTTGAGAGTGAATGTTCGACAGAGGGAGTCCCGCTACTCATGAAAATTTGTTTCATAGAAAAATTCAAAAGGACTAGGCTTGAGAGTGTTTTCGATTCAATAGGATTTTTGGGTGTGTAAAACCCTAAACTTAGGTCTCTAGGTTTGGGTGGAGAGATTAAGTGATGTGAGTGCCCGATTGCCATCAAACTTAACCCACTACCTCATCATCCTCCATAGATTGTTTTCTAATTTTTTAGAGCATTTAGGAGATTCAAAAGAAGGTGATCGATTGGTTCCATCAAGATCAACTGTCGAAAGCTTCGGTGAGGAGCTAGTACTCTGATGGAGATGGTCGGGATCAAGAGTTCTATGTAGACTCATCATAGAGGCCGAACAATTATGTGGCTATAGCATGACACGAGGACTTCATCATACTGATTTGGATCGTGGAGATTATCTACTCACGCATAGGTATTGTATTCTAAACACAAATCGATCAATAAATATGATTTGTTGATTGATCGCATTTAAATTTTTTAATACATATTAGCATATTTAGATCCTGAGTAGGATTTATTAATCTAATAATAGCATGTATAGAATTAATAGTAGATTAATTTTAGCTTCTACTGTGATTAATTTGAATAAAATTTTGAAAATACATGCTTTAATCCTGCACCATTTTCTACATTGGTATCAGAGCAAGGGTTGCTTGACATGTTTATATATTAATTAAAAAATTAAATGCTAGCATATATGATATATTTATATGTTAATTAAAATTATTTTAATTAATAAAATTAATAAATTAAAAAATTAAATATGAATATGTTAGATTAGATCTAATATGTGATTCATACTTTAATTTTATTATGGTTTATTTTCTGTTGTGAAAATAGTAATAGGTTGCTGTTTATGAAACCCATTCTTGAAATGAGTTAGCTCATTTGGTGAACAAAAAATTAAAAATCTTTTAAAATTTAAAAAATATTTTTGAAATGTCAAACTCCAATCCATTAGCCTAAAACTTAATTAAAAGAATTAAGTTTTATCTAGTAGGATCTAGAATTATGAATTAAAGATCCTAAGATAAATGTGTAAAATTATGGGTTAAAGAGTTAGATAAATTAGGTTCATTAATTGGACTAGACCTAAGATTAGTTGAGGAATGGACTGAATTAGAAAAATTGATCAAATCTAACCAAATATTGAATTAGATTAGATCAAGGATTCTCTAGATTCAACTTCAATAGTTGTAGTTGGACGAGTCCATATCTTTAACAAAAATCAAGATGGACTTGATTCATGGCTATACAATCAAGCCCATAATCACTAGGTTTATTAGATTGAACCTAATTAACCAGTTGGTGTTTAAGGTATGTTTGGTAGTCAAGACCAGTGATTTTTAATTAGGAGCTACTCGCACTGATTCAATCTTTGACGAGTAATGGCATATCCCTTCCACTAATCTCACTTACCTGGCCGACATGATCGATTAGGATTTGATTAGATCACTTGGTGATTCGAGCTCACCCATGTCACTAAGAATCAGTTTGACTGATTTCAATTAGTAAGACTGAATTAGGTGCCCATGGACCTAAATTGATCCTAATTCTAACCTATTGACTTGGTGAAGTTAGTGAAAGGATTTGACTTGATGAAGTCAATGAAAGAAAATTGGTCAGTGTCCTTTCTATCCTTAAATCACATGTAACCTAAATTCTCTAAATTATTAGATCCTTAAAATGACTAAGTTATGGAGATAACCAAGTCATAGCCTTCCATTAAAGTGAATAGTAATGAGTCTAATTTACTAGATGGACATTGGAGATGCCTTACACCTAGTATTCATCTAGATATTGAAATTACTATCCATCATATGATGATTAGGTCACACTCTCTTAACGATGATCAGGTTAGCCAAAGCTTTCCTCGAGCCTAGTCATCGTTAGTTTAATGCACCGAACTCAATCATGTTAATGGTTGGACCTAACCAGATCTTTTCAGTGGAGGCCATAGCCTACTGAATTAGTTTCTACGGCAAAATCTAATTACAAAAAATTATTTAGAAAAATAATTGATTATGAACCTACCTATAGATGCACATGGGTTAGCTAGAGCTTTACTCAGACCCGTTTGTAGTCTATGTGAATTCTAGTATCCACTAAGGAGTTAGTGTAATTCCTCGAATTAAAGGTAGAGGCTACCAATTCGTAAAAATAGTAGAAAAATCTTTAGACTAAAGTCTAAGTCTTTAGAATTAATTAATTCAAGTACTAATAAGATTTCATTTTTTTTCTTTCAGATAAATAGAATGACTAGTGTAAGTCCACTCCATTCACTATTGGATAATGACAAGCTTTTAGGACCTAATTACAAGGAATCTAGTATTGACCTTAATCAGATAGATCCAAAGAAAAATTATCCTCTTGACCTGAATAAGCTAAATAGGAGAAATCAGCAAATGATTACTAGTTAAGATTATTATATGATAACACCTTGCAATTTCTCTATTTATAATACATCCACCTGGATATTAGATATCGGGAGTCCAGTTCACATATGCAATTCACTGTATGAACTTCAAATTGGTAGAAAATTTAAGAACTATGATAGATTTCTTAATGTTGGGGATGAAAGTAAAGTTTTAATCCTAGCATTAAGAACTCTTGAGCTTGTTTTCAAAATTAATACTATCATTTTAAGTGACTGTCACTATTATCCATCTTTTATGATGAACATAATATCTATTAGACTTTTGACTCAAGACGGTTATTGTTTGTTAATAAAAAAATTATTATAATATCATTATGAATGATGTTACAGTAATGTGAGAACAATTAAGAAATGCCATTTATATTTTATCATAGCCTATTAGTGTAATATACATGTCTAATAAACATCTGAAACTAGATAATATAAACATATGAAATTAATGCTCATCTTTGGCATGGTAGGCTCGGTCATATAAACAAGAATAAAATCAACAAGTTAATCAAAGAGCATATTCTTGACATCGATAATTGTGAATTATTGACTATCTCTGAGTTCTGCCTTCTTGGTAAGATGACTAAATCATCTTTTACTGAAAAAGATGAACGGGTCACTAAGCTTTTGGGTTTAGTATATATTGATGTATGTGGATCTATGAACACATGTACTAGAGATGGGTTCTACTACTTCATTACATTTACTGATGACCTATCTAGGTATGGATAGGTCTATCTTATGAAAAGTAAATCCGATTCATTTGAAATGTTCAAACGATATCGAAATAAGGTAGAAAATAGCTTGGAAAGAGTATTAAATTTTTTTGGTCAAATCGAGGAGGTGAATATCTTTCTAATGATTTTTTGATATATTTAGGAGAGAATAGGATTCTCTCATAATGGACCCTTCCTAGAACACCATAGTATAATGGTGCATTCGAAAGAAGGAATTGAACCCTATTGGACATGGTTCGGTCCATGATGGGGTTTGCAAGTTTTCCTATTTTTTTTTGGGGGTATGCACTCGAGACTACTTATTTTATTTTAAATAATATTTCGAGCAAGTCTATTGCAAAGACCCCATATGAGATATGGACTGGACATAGGCCGACACTCTCTCACCTTAGGATTTGGGGATGTTTGGCTTATGTCAAACATTTGTAACCAGAAAAATTTGGACCAAGGTCCAATAAGTACTTGTTTATAGGATACCCAAAGAAAACTAGAGGTTATTACTTCTACCTTACTGAAGAACAAAAGGTGTTCGTCAATAATAGGGCAGTCTTTTTTGAAATAAAGTTTCTTATAGAAGAAACTGCTGCATCTAATGTTGAACTTAATGAAGTTTGATAGGTAGAAGAACCAATACATTCTAGTGAACCTACAAAACTGGATTTGATAAGATCAAATTCAGTGCCCACTGAAGAGGCACTTATAAGGAGATCTGGTATAGTACCGCATCAATTGAATAGATACTATAGTTTCTTGATCTAGGATAGTGATCTTATTGAACTCGATGAGAATGACGAGAATCCGATCATCTATATAGATACTATGTAGAGGTTCGATTCTTATAAATGGCTGGAAGCCATCAAATCTGAAATGAAGTACATGAAGGTCAACAGTGTATGAACACTGGTTGATCCACCTAAAGGGATAAAATTTATTTAATATAAGTGGATTTTCAAAAGAAATGATGAGTAGATGGGAAGGTGGAGATCTATAAAGTCCATCTAATTTTTAAGGGATATCATTAGCATTATCGTATTGACTATAATGAGATATTTTCTCCGATGGCAATGCTCAAGCTTATTCAGATCATGCTTGCGATAGCAGCATACCTAAACTATGAGATTTAGCAAATGGATGTGAAGATATCTTTCCTAAATGGAGAGCTAGATAAAGAGGTTTATATGATACAGCCTGAGGATTTCACATCCACAGACGACACCAACGTGTGCAAGCATTAGAGATCTATTTATGGATTGAAGCAAGCATCGCAAAGTTGGAACATACATTTTGATAAGATGATTAGAACGTATGGCTTCGTTAAGAATGGAGTTGTATAAATGGGCCAACGGTTCTATAGTTATATTTCTTATACTGTATGTACTCGAGAATGACATCCCTGCACTATAGAAAATAAAGGTTTGGCTATGGTCGTAATTCTCTATGAAGAACTTGGGAGAAGCTTCCTATATCCTCGGGATGAAGATCTATAGAGATAGATCTAAAATATTGCTTAGGTTGTCTCAGTCCACATACATTGATACCGTGCTGAAGAGGTTCAGCATGGCGAATTTCAAAAAGAGCTATCTCCCGATAGGCCATGGAATTACTCTTTCGAAGAGGGATTGTCCGACAATTTCTCAAAAATGAGAGTAAATGAGTAGAATACTATATGCTTTGATAGTAGATTCTATTATGTATGCCATGACATATACGAGACCGGATGTGGCATGCTCACTAGGGATAGTGAATAGGTACTAGTCTGATCCAGGTGAGAATAACAAGAAGGTTGTAAAGATAATCTTGAAGTATTTAAGAAATACTAAGGACCAATGGCTCATCTATGAAGATGCTGACTTGAAACTTATGGGATACAATGATTTCAATTTTTAGTCAAATCATGATGACAACAAGAGTGTGTCAGGTTATATATTTATCTTGAACGGAGGAGTAGTTTATTGAAAGAGTTCTAAGCAGCACACTATGGTCGATTTATTAGGATATCAGCTACTCTGATACCACTTTGTTAAGAATCTAGTACCAAAATATTATGGTTGAAAGAAAGAAGAAAATAAAATAAGAATACAATCAATTACGCAGATCAGTCCAAAGGCTCGTCTCCACGGGGCATGCAAAGCTTCACTATGAAAGAAAAAAATAAGTACAAGAGAAGAATATCAACTCTCAACTCACTGTACATAAATCTCTCTCAACTAGAAGCTATCCTCATAAAAGCTCTCTCAAAATTTCAAGAAGACCCTCAGAAGCTACAAGATGCTTTACCCTCACAGTCTCCATGCTAGATGCTATACACCTATTACTTCTCTCTCTCGTGGGCTGCACATACTCAGCACTCAGTAGTTCACAGAAGTCCTAATAGAGCTCTTTCTCCTAATATGAGTCGAACATGATCTTGATGGAGTCTTGAAATATTTTTCAAATTTTAGATCATGAATGCTGCCCTCTGTGGCGGCTTGATCCTGTGGTCCACACACAACTCTCATAGACCCTTTGGATTAATCACAATCCGAGTCCAAATAAAACATCCCATCCTATTCTGTTCATCTCCATCAAGCCGACTCTGTTAGGGGTCGAGCTGGCTTGATTGCATCTCGCCCAAACTCCTACTTTTTATCTACCTGAGAGGGTCGGCTCGATTGCAATTTGAGCTGGTTCGATCTTAGCCCAAGCCAACTCAACCCCATATCCGAGCTAGCTTAATTGCTTGATGATTTGATTCTTCTTTGTTGTGGATCAAATTCGAGGTGTCAAATCATAATAATCTTCATCTCAACTTGATATTCAGTCTCCATCTATCTTTGAGAGCTTGTGATCTATCTTGGCCCCATGCCCTGGGGCACATCTACTGATCATGAATGGGCAAACATGGAAGTTGAGCCAGGCCACTCGATCTCACCTCCATTAATGGCTATCCACTCTAACCAAAGACATGCTTAAAGAAGTCTCCTATAGCAATAGGAACTTCACTTTATGATATCGCATGTCGTCCTACCGAGTCTCTCATTCCATGTCCGATCCACCTCCACTTGGAGCTCCACCTTGCACTAGGCTCCCTACCAGATACTAATATCCTCTGGTCCTCTTCTTTTCCTCCAATATCATCCTATCACCGTGCATGACCTTTAGGATTCTATCAGCAACTACTAATCTGTAGCTATTAATGCAATTTGCTCAATGAGATAAGATTCCATCTGAAATTGAATATGTATTGGACCTCCTTTAATCTCCTAATTGTACCATCATGTATCCTCTAGTTGACCATTCTGATGCCTCTGATCGCACAGCTCGATCCATCTGACAGATAAATAGTACCCTCACTACTATCTAGGGAGTCAAACTGCTCCTCTCTATAACAAATATGATATATGCATGCATAATCTAAAATCTACTACTGGAAAGAAGTTAATACCTCATCAGATATTTTTAGGACATCATCCTTTGACTTGCTACTAGCCATCACTATTATAGCCCTCGTCCGATTCTTGATAATCTCTGATATGATGCCCCAACTCATCGCATCGATAGCATCTGATCTTGCTAGGATCTCTTATCTTGGATCTAGATCATCCTCCTCATGATCCTCTATCACTCCATCTACTGTCTCCTACTCCTCTAAAAATCACTAAAGTTGAGTTGCCGCCATCTGAGCTCGAAGCTGGGTTCTCCCTTCTGAGAACCTCATTCTAGAGTATCGCTGTAGTGACCTCATCCATCTTGATGGTGCTCTTTTCTACAAGAAGAGCAGTCACTAAGAACTCATATGAAGGAAAAAGCGATGCTAGCAAGACCAACGTCCTGATCTTCTCCTTAACATTTTCACCAACATTGAGGAGGTCGGTGAGGATCTTCTGAAAGTTGGATAAATGCTTCCGCATGCTTTGACCTTCATCCATTATGTAGGATTTGGTGTGGTGCTTTCAAGCCTTAGGAGGCCATCAGAGGAGCCAGGATGTTGGCTCCAGGAGTCTAGGATGGGTATGGTCCTAGGGCTAGAATAAGAGTTATCCTAGGGAAAAGGGGACGTGTAGCCCTACACGAACTCGAGGTTTAGGTGTGAGGACCTTGAGGGACTTAGTAGGTGCTTTGAAGACCTGAGGCATAAGATGGAGCAAAGTACCAAAATCAGGAGAAGAATCAGTCAAGACAAGGGGCTGACATATAGGTGGGCTGGCTCGGATACGCAGTCGAACCGACTCAGACTGAGATCGAGCCTACTCGGGGTGCAGTCGAGCCGATAATTTCAAATAGATAGAAGACAAGGTTCGGGCGATATGCAGTCAAGCAAGCTTGGCTTCTGATAGAGCTGGCTCGATAGTGGCGTACATAACTAGATGAAATTTTTTGTTTGGGATCTTAAGGCTTGGTCCAATAAGGTCTTAAGGTGGCTAACACATGTATGAGTCGAGTTTAGATCCAAAGAATGAGAGCATGGGAGATAAGGGTGTACATGGGCTCGATGAGTATTTTCATGCATTGGATTAGTCAGGAGAGTTTTTGGTCGGGTCTAATAGCTATGTATAAATACATAGATTGTATTAGAGTTTTATAACATGGATATGAATATAGATATTTTCTTCCTCAATCTTTCTTCTCTCTAGAGTTGCCGCCCCAAAGAGGGGCCGCCTCCTTCAAGCTCAAGGAGGGAGGCATCCCACCATAGAGCCAGATTAGGTGGATCGATAGTCTGCTGCTTTAGAGAATATCAAAGGTCTCTTCAGGTCCATGCTAAAGATTAGGAGCTTTCGGAACATATGGTATTATAGCTAGGTAATGCCATGGTGATGTTACAATAATTGGTATCAAAGCGATAATGGATTATAATAATTGATATCCGAGTGGTACCATGATTCAACACTTGGTATCAGAGCCTGGTTCAGAGCCTGATGGTGCATGAAAGAGAAGGACAAGTCATACAGGATGAAATCAAAAATCTGCATAAGTATTCCACAGTATGTCTCAGATCTACCTTTGTTATTAATGTGGTTTGGCCAATCAGGAGCAGCGGGTTGAAGGTGGAGAATGAGAGGATTAATGAAAAGGATTTTTCTCAGGGTGGAAGATTTGGGTGTATGATTTTCTTATTGATCTTGGTTGGAGAGACCGGAGATGTATGATAGGTGACAGAGTTCTCTAGGATGATGGGCAGTGTGGGGTTCTTTGGCGGATGAAGAGAGGTTTTCCAAGGGGTAATAGTCGAAGAAAAGCTGAAGAAGCGACTATACATCCTTTGATTGTAGGAAGGTGGGAGAAGTAGTCGAGGATGCATTCAATGATTTGACCAAAGTATGGATTTGCGAAGCCTTAAAGGTGATAGAAATGGATGATCCATGGAGGTCCAGTAGGTCAGTACTGGATGGCTGATCTTGGATCAGGTTTCTTCTACAAAAGCACCAGTGAGAGTCACGATTCATGTGGAGGATGGGTTATGTATAGAAAGAGAGGACCTGTATACCTATGAGGAGGCAGCACAGAAATAAGGAAGGGAGTGCTGGAGTGCTGCAGTAGTGCTTTCCTGAAGGCATGGGGCTGAGAGAGACTCGACGGTGCAGTAGTCGAGAGAGGCATCTCAGCAAAGAGTGTCAAAAAGCATCTTAGGAAGATCAAGATTAGGTCTTAAGAAGAGCCAGGGAGTCTCAAGAGCCTTAAGATGAGATAAGTGGATTTGAGCCCAAGACAGGATTTGAGCTGTAGTTCCTCCAGGCGTAACTAAAGTGATGGCTGGTGCAGGGGCAGAAGAGGAGAAGGCTAGGATGAAATTTTCTAGGATTCAGTCGCTAATTCTAAAGAGTTGGATGAGCTTTTAGATTTTGGAGGTGCCCGCAGATTGCGAAGGTACTCGAGATAGCTTTAGAGAGATCCATGGAGTGCAGAGGGTCTGAAGGGGTAGTGACAGTATTTGAGGTGCAGTGGCAAGTCCAGTAGTGTAGTGTTGGATGGATGTCCTCGAGGGACTCGGGTATAGAGTCAACTTCTACGGCATCAAGTAGACTTCGATTTTAGATGGAGCATCAGATAGAGGTGGCTTCATTGATGGAGATGTGACACGAGTTCAGAGCGAAGGAGTAAGGAGGATCAATATCCTAGCACCAACGCCAGAGATGCACCATTCCAAGTGGAGCAGTACGTGCGAAAAATATTGACGAAGTTCTGAGGAGACCATGTTAGGATATGCAGAGAGTGCTAGTACAGGAACGCTACAGGATCTCAAGGAAAGTCTAGAATAAATTGATGCAGCTACCAAGAAGAAGGATTCCTACAATTTCAGGATGGTGCGAAGAAGTAAGCTAAGGTCTTTAGCTATGGAGGTGATCATCCTAAAGATCTTCAAGGGTGCACAACAACTGAAGAGGATTGGTGAAGGTGGTGTTTGCACAAGAGGCTGTCAGGATGCACAGTGACAGTGGGATCATATAGGAGAACATTGCCAGGTGTGCCAAGGCTTGGGCGCACCAAGGTAGAGATTATAGAATTTAGTGTGGTGCTCCCAAGCCTTAGGGGGCTATAGGAGAAGCCAGGGTGTTGGCTCCAGAAGACTAGGATGGGTGTGAGTTCTAGGGCTCGGACAGGAGTTGTCCTAAGGTGAAGGCAGCATGTAGCCCTGCACGGGCTCGAGGTTCAGATGTGAGGATCATGAGGGGCTTGGCAGGTGCTCTGGAGACCTAGGACACAAGGTGGATCAAAGGACCAAAGCTAGGAGAAGAATCAGCCAAGACAAGGGGCTGACACATAGGAGGGTTGGCTCAGATACACGGTCAAGCTGGCTCGGGCTGAGACTGAATTGACTCAGGGTGCAATTGAGCTGACTATCTTTGGCAGACAAAAGATAGGGTTCGGACGATACGCAGTCAAGCCAGCTCAGCTTCTAATAGAGATGGCTCGACGGTGGTGTACAGAACTGGACGGGATTTTCTATTTGGAATCTTAAGATCTAATCCTAAGATGGCTAACACATGTATGGATTGGGGTTTAGATACAGGGGATGAGAGCATGGGAGACATGGATGTACATGGGCTCGGTGAGTACTTTCATATATTAGGTTAGCCAGAAAAATTTTTGGTCGGGCCTAATAGCTATGTATAAATACATAGATTGTATTAAGATTTTATAATATGGATTAGAATATAGATCTTTTCTTCCTTAATCTTTCTTCTCTCTTCTCTCTAGGGTTGCCGCCCTAAAGGGGGGCACCTCCCTCGAGCCCAAGGAGAGAGGCGCCGCATCACAAATCTAGATTAGGTGGATCGGTAGTCTGCTGCCTTAGAGAATGTCAAAGGTCTCCTCAGATCCATGCTAAAGATTAGGGGTTTTCGCAACATGTGGTATCATAGCTAGGTGATGCCATGGTGATATTACAATAATTGGTATCAGAGCGATATCGGATTATAATAATTAGTATCAGAGCGGTACCATGGTTTAACACATTCGCAACTGGTAGAACTGCCTCTAAAGAAATGACGTATTTGTGAATGACTTCGCCATGTATAACTCCTCGAGCTTAGACCACTGTGCCATCGAAAAAGTCTCGCCAAGTATATGGATCACCACATCATCCGCTAGATACAAGTGGATCGTGCTCACCACTTGCATCTGGATCCACTTCCAATCCTTCACCTTCATGTTGGCTGGCATCTCATCGTACAGAACCTGATTTGATTAGATCAAATCCAAATCCCATTGAAGAGGTACCTTTAAGAAGATCCAATAAAATACCACATCAGCTAGATAGATACTATGATTTCTTGGTTCGAGATGGTGATTTGTTAAACATAACAAGAACGATGAGGATCCGATAACTTATATGGATGCCATGCAAAGGTTTGACTCTGAGAAGTGGCTCGAAGTCATGAAATCTAAAATGGAGTTCATGAAGATCAATAGTATATAGACACTAGTTGATCCACCTGAAGGGATAAAACCCATTGGGTGCAAGTGGTTTTCAATAGAAAAAGGAATGTAGATAGTAAAGTGGAGACATATAAAGTCCATTTGGTTGTCATGGGATATCGTCGGTGTTATGGTATGACTATAACGAGATATTTTCTCTTATGGTAATGCTCAAGTTCATTTGGATCATACTTGTGATAGCAGCATATCGGACTATGAGATCTAGCAAATGAATATGAAGATAGCATTTTTAAATAGAGAGCTGGATAAAGAGGTATATAAGATACAATCTGAAGGATTCACATCCATAGATGAGTCTAAGGTGTGCAAGCTTCAGAGATCTATTTGTAGATTGAAGCAGGCATCTCGAAGTTGGAATATGCATTTTGATAAGACGATCATAACATATGGCTTCATTAAAAATGGAGAAGAACTCTACATCTATAAATGAGCAAATGGTTTTATAGTAGTATTCCTTGTATTGTATATGGATGATATTCTCCTAATTGAGAATGATATTCCTACATTATAGGGAATAAAGGTTTGATTGTTATCTCAATTCTCCATGAAGGACTTATGAGAAGCATCCTACATCCTAGAATTAAAGATCTATAGAGATAGATCTAAAAGAATGCTTAGGTTGTCTCAATCCACGTATATTGATACCATGCTGAAAAGATTCTACATGGAGAATTTTAAGAAAGGCTATCTACCGATAAACTATAAAATTTTTCTCTCTAAGAAGGATTATTGGACAACTCTTGAAAAGAGAGAGCATATGAGTAGAATCCCATATACCTCGATAGTGGGATCTATCATGTACTCCATGATAAGTACGAGACCAAATATAGCATACTTACTAAGGATGGTGAGTAGATACCAATCTGATCTCGATGAGAGTCACTAGAAGGTTGTAAAGATAATTCTTAAGTATTTGAGAAATACTAAGGATCAGTAGCTCATATATGGAGATACTAACTTAAAACTTATGGGATATATTGATTCCAATTTTCAGTCAGATCATGATGATAGCAAGAGTGTGTCGTATTATATTTTTATCTTAAATAGAGGAACAATCTATTAGAAAAGTTTCAAGCAAAACACCATAGCCAATTCTATTTGTGAGATGGAATTCATTGCAGTATCTGATGCTGTCAAGAAAGCTATGTGGTTGTGAAAATTCATTAGTGAGCTAGGAGTGGCACTCTCCATTGATGGTTTAGTCCTACTATATTTTGACAATACTGGAGCCATAGCTCAAGCTAAAGAACCGAATGCACACCATAGGACCAAGCACATACTGGATCACTATTATCTTATCTAAGAGATTATGGATCGAGATGACGTTGACCTTCAGAAGATCGATGAAAAGGAGAACTTGGCCGACGCATTTACTAAAGCCCTCAGAATGAAGGAATTCGATGAACACAGCTGGAAGATGGGTATTCAATATAATTCTGATTGTCTTTAGTCCAAGTGAAAATTGTTAGAAATTATGTCCTAAAGCCAATCATCTAAGTTGTAAATGATTGTGCTCCTTATATAATTTATATATAAATTATTAATAAATAAAAGTTATTTAACTTTTTCATCATAAATTGTCTATCTTCCTTAAATAAACTTCTACGTTATGATGAAGTTCTTAGAATCACTATCAATCGATAAAGAAGGATTTATCGAATGGTTCTTAAAATTATTCACGATCAAATGATAGATTATTAACTAGGATGATAATTTATCAAGTATAGATCATTGTATGCCATATACGTTGGTTGTCCTCCTAATCAAAAGGTGTGGAAATACTGGTATAGCATGCAGATGAGATGTAGAAGTACATCTATACTAAATATGATCAATCAATGTAGCACTCTGCTGTCAAGAGTAGCTAGCGAAGGCTATGGATATAAGTGTTCCTTCGACCTGAGATCACCATAGTAACTTACAAGTAACTTACTGTACTTTGATGTATTGGAATTCGACATCGCTCTGATACCACGTGCAGCGAAAACCCCTGATTTTTAGCATGGACCTGAGGAGAACTTTAATATTTTCTAAGGGCAGCAAACCACCAGTCCAACAATTTAGATATGTGATGGGGTGCCTCCCTCCTTGGACTTGAGGAAGATGCCCTCCTTTGGACGGCAACTCTAGAGAGAAGAGAGAAGAGAGATTGAGAAAAAAAATATCTGTATTTCAATCCATGTTATAAAATCCTAATATAATCTATGTATTTATACATAGCTATTAGGCCCGACCAAAAACTCTCCTGGCTAACCCAATACATGAAAGCACTCACCGAGCCCTTGTACACCTATGTCTCCCATGCTCTCATTCCTTAGATCTAAACCCGATCCATACATGTGTTAGCCATCTTAAGACCTTATTGGACTAGGCCTTAAGACTCCAAACAAAAAATTTCATCCAATTCTACTCGCCACCATCAAGCCGGCTCTATCAGTAGCCGAGCTAGCTCGACTGCATCTCGTTCAAATCCTATCTTCTATCTACCTGAGACAGCCAGCTTGACTACATCCTGAGTTGGCTTGGTCTCAGCCTAAGCCGGCTTGACCGCATATCCGAGCCAACTCACCTATATGTTAGCCTCTTGTTTTAGCTGATTCTTCTCTTGGCTTTGGTCCTTTGCTCCACCTTATGTTCTAAATCTCTAGAGCACCACCAAGCCCCTCAAGGTCCTCACACTTGAATCTCGAGCCCGTGCAGGGCTACATGCTGTCTTCACCCTAGGACAACTTCTATCCTAGCCCTAGGACTCACACCCATCCTAGTCTCTTAGAGCCAACATCCTAGCTCCTCCTATGACCCCCCAAGACTTGGGAGCATCACACCAAATCCTATAATCTCTATTTTGCTGTGCTCAAGCCGTGGCACACCTAGCAATATTCTCCTGCATGATCCCACTATCGTTGTGCACCCTGACAGCCTCTTATGCAAAGACCATCTTCGCCAATCCTCTTCAACTATTGTGCACCCTTGGAGACCTTTAGAATAACCGCCTCCATAGCTAAAGACCTTAGCTCGCTTCTTTGCACCATCCTAAAATTGTAGGAACCCTTCTTCTTGGCAGCTGCATCAATTTATCCTAGACATTTCTTAAGATCCTGCAGCGTTCCTGTACCGGCACTCGCTACATATCCTAACATGGTCTCCTCAGAATTTTGACAGTCTTTTTCGCACGTGCCGCTCCACCTGAAACTATACATCTTCAATGTTGGTGCTAGGATATTGGTTCTCCTGCACTCCTCTGCTCTGAACTCGTATCACATCTTCATCGGTGAAGCCACCTCTACCTAGTGCTCCATCTGAAATCGAAGTTCACTTGATGCTGCAAAAGTTGACTTTATAATCAAGTCTCCCAAGGCCAACCACTCAATACTACATTGTTATGCTTGTCACTGCACCTTGAATACAGTCGCTGCCCCTTTATACCCTCCGTACTCTATGGATCTCTTCGAAGCCATCTCGGATACCTCTGCAACCTATGGACATCTCTAAAACCTAAGATCTCATCCAACTCTTTAAAATTAGCGACTAAACCCTAGGAAATTCCATCCCAGCCTTATCCTCTTCTGTCACTGCACCAACCATCGCTTCAGTTGCACTCAGAGGAACTACATCTCAGATCCTGTCCTGGGCTCAAACCTATCTATCTCATTCTGAGGCTCTTGAGACTCTCTGGCTCTTCCTGAGGCCTACACTCGATGTTTCTGAGATACCTCCTGACACTCTCTGCTAAGATACCTTCCTTGACTACTGCACTTCTCTCAGCTCCTGTGCCTCAAAAAAATTACTACTACAGCACTCTAGCACTCCCTACCTCATCTCTACACCGCCTTCTCATAGGTATCTGGGTCCTCTCTTTTTGCACACAACCCATCCTCTATCTGAATCGTGACTCTTTTTGGTGCTCTTATAGAAGAAACCTGATCCAAGATCGACCATCTAGCACTGACCTGTTGGACCTCCATGGATCATCCATCTCTATCATCTCCAAGGCTTTGTAAATCCATGCTTTGGTCGAACCACTGAATGCATCTCTAACTACTTCTCCCATCTTCCTACAACAGAAGGACGTATAGTCGCTTCTTCAACTTTTCTTCGATTATTATCCCTTGAAAAACCTCTCTTCATCCATCAAACTATCTGACATTGCCCATCTTTCTAGAGAATCCTGTCACCTATCTTACACCCTTGGTCTCTCCAACCATGATCGATCAAAAAATCATGCACCCAAACCTTCCACCCCAAGAAAATTTTTTTCGTTAATCCTCTCAACCTCCACCTTCAACCTGCTATTCTCGATTGGCCAAACCACAGCAATAATAAAGATAGATCTGAGATATACTGTAGAATACATATGCAAATTTTTAATTTCATCCTATATGATTTCTCCTTCACTTTCATGCACCATCAGGCTCTGAACTAGGCTCTGATATTAATTATTGTTCTAGATGGCTGCTCTGATACCAATTGTTAGAATCCAGTATCACTCCGATACCACATGCAGTGAAAATTCTTGATCTTTAGCATGGATCTGAGGAGAATTTTGATATTCTCTAAGGATAGCAAACCACCAATCTACCAATTTAGATCTATGACGGGGTGCCTCCCTCCTTGGACTTGAGAGAGGTGCCCCCCTTTGGGTGGCAACTCTAAAGAAAAGAAAGAAGAAAGATTGAGGGACAAAAGATCTGTATTTGAATCCATGTTATAAAATCTTAATATAATCTATGTATTTATACATAGCTATTAGGTCGGACCAACAACTTTTCTGGTTAATCCAATACATGAAAGTACTCATCGAGCTTGTGTACACCCATGTCTCCCATGCTCTCATCTCCTGAATCTAAATTCGATCCATACATGTGTTAGCTTCCTTAAGACTTTATTGGATCAGGCCTTAAGACCCCAAATAGAAAATTCCATCCAATTTTGTTTCTCATCGTTAAGCCGGCTCTATCAGTAATCGAGCTAGCTCGACTGCATCTCATTCAAATCCTATCTTCTATCTACCTGAGATAGTCAGCTCAACTGCACTTCGAGTTGGCTCAGTCTCAGTCCGAGCCAGCTCGACTGCGTATTCGAGCTAGCTCACCTATATGTCAGCCCCTTATCTTGACTGATTCTTCTCCTAACTTTGGTTCTTTACTCCATCTTATGTCTCAGGTCTATGAAGAACCTACCAAGTTCCTCAAGATCCTCACATCTGAACCTCATGCCCATGCAGGGCTACACGGCGCCTTCACCCTTGGATAACTCTTGTCCTAGTCCTAAGACTCACACTCATCCTAGTCTTTCGGAGCCAACACCCTGGCTCCTCTTGTGGCCCCCCAAGGCTTGGGAGCACCGCACCAAATCCTACATGGTGCTGAATTATCTATATTTATAATACAATCATGAAAGGTTTCTGGGTATAATCAAGTACTTATGAAGTCGATATGTGAGTCAAGATGGGATCGACCATTCTAAAAAGTTTAGAAAGAATAACTCGCTATGTTTCAATGGAGCAAAACTTAAGCCTGGATAACCCTTATGAGGAGTCATGGAATTTATAAGGTTGAGACATAATATGGATGAATTGTATAAGAGTTGATAGTTAACTCTGAAATCATCCTGAGCATTAAGGGTCAAAAGGATGAATTCTATGGTAACCATTGGTCAGGATTTTAAAATATTATTTTACATACATTCGACCTATCTGGATGTTGGATATCATTACTAAATGATCATTTCGATTAGTACAGAAATTTATTCCTATGCTACCGACTTAGATTTGAACCTATGGAGTTATACACATAAGAAATTTCTATCTGATCGGATGGTTGATCAATGATTATGAATCATTCTAGGATCAAATCATCAATACAATTGATGATTGATCAAGTGTAATTATTGCAGAAGGATTAATTAGCAATTAGATTGCTGATTGGCTCAATTAAATTGAGCATTAGGACTGAGATCAAATCTAATTGAATTAGATTTAATTTGGATTGATTTGGACTTGATTAAGACTGGAACTGTGACTGAGACAAGATTGAGATCAAGTCTAATCATCTTGGTCAACTCAATTTGTAAGGATTGCATTCTAGATATTAAAGATAGAGAAATGTATTACTACAGAATAGAACTACAGCAGCGCTTACTATTACAGCGGTTTCAAAAATTGCTGCAATAGGATCTAAGGCAGTGATTATATTAACTGATGTCATAGATTTAACCTGTGGTAATGGTTAAGTTACAGTAACTGCTACCATAGATTTGACCTGTGGCAGCAGTTACACTTAACTGCTGCCATAGGTTAACCTATAGTAGCGGTTACCTAAAACCACTATCATAGATAAAATATATGGCAGTGGTTCTATAAAACCGCTATCATAAATCAAATCTATGGCAGCGGTTATACTTAACCATTATCAAATATTAAATTTATTATAGTGGTTGATTAATCACTATCATATATTCAATCTATGAAAGTAGTTATCAGTAATCACTGGCATAAATTTGACCTATGATAGTAGTTTTATAGAATCACTGCCATAAATTAATCTATGATAGCAGTTAAGTGTAACTATTACTGTAGATAAATAATATAATTTTTTTAATATATATTTTTTAAATATGATATAATTTTAAAATTTAAAGTCCATCTTCATCGTTCATTATCAAAATAATTATCATTAGAGTGTCATCATAAAAGATCCGATAGTCCTAGCTATATCGATCGATAAAATTTGATTTCGATTGGCATAAATAACTGTACGATGATCTGATAGATAAAGATTATCAATTGATCCAAAAATTTAGAATAATGATCTCGGTGAGGTTTGTAGCATATTATCAAAATTTTACGTTAATCAAATATCATTATCATGATCAATCTAGCATGGAATGATTTCGATCATTAAATAAAAAATGAGTGATCAAAAGGCCAAATGACACTTGATTATAATATGATTTTTTAGATAAATGATTTTTTATACTACTTTAATCATTTATATAGTGATGATCATAAAATTCAAATCAAGCGTATATGAACGATCCAAAATTATATGCCCCATAGTTCATATAGACACAGTTTGAATTTTATAATTACCACCGTACAAACAATTAATGTAGTGGCAAAGATCAATTATCTAAAAAATTATCTATTAATCGAATACAATTTGGTCTTTTAATCACTCATTTTTTATTTAACGTCTGAAATTATCAAGTACTAGATTGACTATGATAATAATGTCTGATTAAAGTAAAATTTTGTTAGTGTACTACAAACATTATCGAATCATTCTTGTAAGCTTTCAGATCAATCGCTAATCTTTATCTATCAAATCTGAAGGAAAATTCTAAATTTTTGGATCAGGTTCGTTCAGATCTGATTGGATCGAGAGGCATATTTCAAAAATTCTTCTCTTAGATTCAGATCAGATCTGACACTTTTTCAGATTTGATTTATGATCTGATGATTAAGAAAATAAAATTAAATTAATTTTAAATTAATTTTATCTTGATTTTAGATAATCTGATTATTTATTGATGATCCTGTGGAAGCTCTAAGGTTCTGGATCTAGCCACGCAAGCGTCTCATCTCTATCGATATCCACTCGGACTGGATCTGGAGATCTTCTCCTTTATTTTCTTTTCTTAAAAAATTAGATCTGGATCTGATTTGGAGGATCTTCAAAATATCTTCTAAAGATCATCCATCGTCTCTGCAGCAGTGCTGCCTTCTTCCTTTTTCGTCAGCCTTTTCTTGCCTAACTCGCACTAATCTAAAGAATCCAACTTTCTTAGTCATGGAGAGGAGAGAGAGGGCCAGATGTTGGCATGGAGAAAGGAGAGGGGCAGCCTTGGGGCATGGCTAGGAGAGAAGTAGTAAAAGTGAGCGCAGACAGGGTCTATTTATAGACTTTGTTGCACCATGTAGTGCTGCATCACCCCGACCAATCACGTTGCTTCATTCAATCAGATCTAAATCTGATTGGTGGAATGAGAGACCCATGGATTCATCCTAAAGTGACACCTAAGACTGGTCGAAGTATATAGGTGAAGGTCACCTAGTTTGAATCCAACAAGCAACCTGGAGTCCCATCCGTATGGGACTCCAGCATTCCTATTCATGGGCGCACGCCATCCTAGGCATGCGCCCCCTTTCTTTTCAATTTCTAGAGAGGAGACAAGCCCCTATCTACTCTCCAATAAGTGCATGACACATGGATAGATGTCTAAGGGTCAAAGGTCAATGTTTGATCAAGTTAAAGTACAAGAATTAGCAGGTGATGGAAAATGGTAGGTGTTGTCTCAAATTTATCTCATAAATTAAGACAATCCTTTTCTGACTTGGACAAGCTCCAATCAGACTAGGTAAAGATATCTGAGTGAGCACAAACTCATTTGGCTCAGTCGAGATAACTTTTAATGATAAGAAAAGGAGAACGTTACGCTCAATCATGTGCTAGCATGATTTTTTTGAATCTAACTGAATCTTATTCAAATCAACTAAACTGGGTTAGTCCAATTGATGATATCCAGATCTAAACCCTTGTTTGTATGATCCAGTTAGGTTTAGTTCTGTATGGTAATGGGACATGTCATGATCTCCATCATTGACATCATCGAAACTCCTTTCGACGAATCAGAACTTTTCTGATTCAGACAATTAGAATGATCGATCATCAAAATCATTCTAGTTGCTTCCAAAATCCACCAGTGACACCTAGCAGCATATGGTGGCAATCCATCAAAATTGAAAATGAACCTCTCGGTGCAGCTATTTGTGTGATTAAGTTCTTCTATCTTGAGCCCTAATCAAATTAGGGTTGAGATGAACTCGTCAAACCCTAATTTCTGTCATATGATTTAATTATTCAATTTAAGTCCAATGTGAAAACCTTTATAGAAACTCTTTCTATTATTTCACATTCTGCCATAGCCATGGGCTTATGGACTTGATTCTCATGATTATCATAGGGCTGCTCCTTATCCACCGAGGTAGATAGATTCCATCTTGGTGCAATCCAATTCCTACAATGAACATGCTATAGCAAACATACACCTCAGGGTTTCGAATGGCTAGGAGATCGAGTCATGGTTAGTCAAACTATAACACCCTCAAGGTGAACTGCCAATGCACCTTAGGTCAAAGAACCAGACACACCACTGCAGTATCGAGTCAGTCATCGATGAGAAGGTAGACTTCCTTATTACTACTCAAGGTGGTCACGTTCAGTGACCTCATTCTCTAACAAATACCTGTACTCTCACTCCGGTGTCTCTATGCCATAGATTTAAGACTCATCTACTACAAATAAATGATTGTACACTAACATTTTGGATCAATCATCATCCTCATGATGATCCTATAGTCAGGAGCATTTTATGAGTTAATAATAAAAATTCTTGTCTTAAATTTTCAACTCTTGAAAATAAGAATTATCATTACCATTAACTCAAGGAATGTATCACAAATACTAAATACACATATGTGATAAAAAATAATCCATTTTATTATTTATAGTCAAAATTATAATTTTGCCCTTAGAAGTGTATTAGAAGTGTTAGCCAATTCTGACTTCTAGGACACACATATCTAACAAACTCACACTTGACCTAAAGCCAATTGGCTACAAATCTAAGTCCCATCTTCTCAAGGTGGGCTTCGATCTTCTGCTGACCCAATGGCTTTATAAGCGGGTTCGCCGCATTGTCTGTGGAGTTAACTCTCTTGACCTCGACGTATCCCTTCTCGAGGTAATCACGGATAAGGTGATATCACCGCTCGATGTGCTTGGATTTTTGATGAGATCTTGGCTCCTTACCAAGGGCTATGGTGCCATTATTGTCGCAGTACAGAGGAATGACATCTGATGGCATCATTTCTATCTCTGTGGCAAACTTTTTGTACCAGAATGCCTCCTTTGCAGCTTTTGATGCAGCAATATATTCTGCTTCTATGGTGGAATCTGTTATTACTATCTGTTTGAAACTCTTCCAACTGATAGCTCCACCATTGCACAAAAATAGACTCTCAGATGTCGACTTTTGATCATCTATATCAGACATAAAGTCCGAGTCTATATACCCCTGGACTTGGAGTTCTCCATTACCAAAGACCAACAACATATCCTTAGTTCTTCTCAAGTACTTAAGGATATATTTCATAGAAGTCCAGTGTTCTTCATCTGGATTTGACTGATATCTGCTTGTGACACTCACAGCATGGGCTATATCAGGTCATGTACATAACATGGCATACATGAGGCTCCCTATTGCTGAAGCATAAGGGATCTTGCTCATGCGTTCTATTTCCTCAGGTGTGCTAGGGTACATCTTCTTGAAAAGATGAATGCCATGCCTGAAGGATACTAAACCTCTCTTAGAGTTTTTTATACTAAACCTCTTTAGTATTTTCTCTATGTACATCTTCTATGAAAGTCCTAGCATCCTATTCGGCCTATCTCTATAGACCTTGATTCTCAGAATAAAGGATGCTTCTCCTAGGTCTTTTATGGAGAATTCTTTAGATAACCATATTTTAACTGTGGTCAACATGGGGATATCATTCCCAATAAGGAGGATGTCATCCACGTACAATATGAGGAAGACAACAGTGCTCCCACTGATCTTTTTGAAGACACATGGCTCCTCCTCATTCTTGATGAAATCAAATAATTTGATCACATCATTAAAATGAGTATTCCAGCTCCGAGATGCTTGCTTAAGTCCATATATGAACCTTTGCGGCTTGCATACTTTGTGATCATCATCACTAGATGTGAAATCTAAGGACTGTTCCATGTAGATTTCTTTCTCAAGATATCCATTTAAGAATGTCGTTTTCACATCCATTTGCCATATTTCATAATCAAAATAAGCTGCAACAATAAGCAGTGTGCGGATGGATTTTAGCATAGCTACTGGTGAAAAGGTATCCTGATAGTCAATGCCTTCACATTGACTATAATCTTTTGCCACTAATCTAGCCTTAAATGTCTCCACATTCCCATCTGCACCAATTTTTATCTTGAAGATTCATTTACACCCAATAGGTACTATACCTTCTGGTGGATCTACCAAGGTCCAGACTTGCTTTGAGTGCATCGAGTCAATTTCTGACTTCATTGCCTCTAACCATTTCTCAGAGTTGATATCTGATATCGCCTCATTATAGGTTTTGGGATCATTACCATGAACCCCATTACCTACGAGGAATATTTCCTCAACATCCTCCGAAATAGTACCTAAGTACCTCTCAGGGGGACGAAAAATTCTTTATGATCTACGAGGTGGAGGAGGTAGTGTATGGATTGGCTTAACCTAATTTGGTTCCATTTTGTCCTTAGCTTGTTGCTCTTGTGAGACTTTCTTATTGAGCTTGATCTATTTTTCAATGCCGCTATCTTGAATAAACTATTTTTCAAGAAAGATGGCATGTCGACTCACAATCACATTGTGATCTTCTGAAATGTAGAAATAATATCCTAATGACTCTTTAGGATATCCTATGAATTGAGCTCTGAAGGACCTAAAGTCTAACTTGTCCGCTTATTATCTTTTGACATGAGCCGGACAACCCCAAATTCTGAGATGACTCAGACTTAGTTTCTTACCATGCCATATCTTATACGGTGTGGTAGAAACGATTTTAGAAGGAACCTTATTCAGTAAGTATATTGTAGTTAACAAATAGTATTCCCAAAAAAAATATGGGAGGTCTGTGAAGCTCATCATGGATCGAACCATATCCAATAGGGTCCGGTTCCTCCATTCTAAAACCCTGTTGAGTTGAGGTGTTCCTGGTGGAGTTCATTGAGAGACTATGCCATTTTCCTTGAGATAGTCCAAAAATTCCTGACTAAGGTATTCACCTCCTCGATCTGATCGAAGAATCTTAATGGGTTTTCCAGTTTGCTTTTCTACTTCATGTCTGAATTCTTTGAACTTTTCAAAAGCTTTAGACTTGTGTCTCATAAGATACACATACCCATACCTAGATGAATCATCGATAAAGATTATGAAGTAGACAAAGTTGACTCTAGCCGGCACATCAAATGGGCCGCACACATCTGTATATACTAGTGCAAGAAGATCCATGGCCCTTTCCCCATGTCCTACAAAAGAGAGTTTAGTCATGAAGATAGGATTCATAAATTGGATATGGCTCGAAAGTCAATGGACTCAATAGCCTAATTTTCTCCAATTTGTTAACCCTATCTTTTGCTATATGACCTAATCTTAGGTGCCATAGATACCTATCATTAGGACTATCCCTAGGACGTTTTGATTTTATGTCATTCATATTTTGCTCAAAATTAAAAATAGATACATCAACATGTAGCTGATAAAGACCATTAATAAAAAAATCACTTACAATTTTATTTCTTTCATAAAGAATATTACAATGATCCTTAAGAAAACTAATTACATAGCCTTCTACTGTAAGACAATAAATAGAAATCAAATTCCTGCTTGCTGTAGGTACATAATAACAGTCTTTTAATACTAAATTTAAATCAGATGGTAGTCAAAGAGGATATGTTTCCATGGCCACGGTAGCAACTCTTGCTCCATTTTCGACATGTAGGATCATCTCACCATCCCTCAGCCTCCTGCTATCCTCAAGATCCTGCATAGAAGTGCATAAATAAGCACTAGAACTAGAGTTAAGCATCCAACTGGATGCAGAAGAAATCGTAAGGTTTGACTCAATAACGAGCATACCTTCAGAGGAACCTGCCTCTTTCTTCTTTAGGGTGCCTAGGTATGTAAGGCAGTTTCGCTTCCAATGGTTGTCATTGTTGCAATGAAAATACTTTTCTTTGTCAGCGGCTTTCTTTTTTAGCTCTATCTTTTTCTTATTTTCTCCTTCACCTTTTGCTTTTTCACAGACTTCTTCTTCTTTCTAAAAGACTTTCTCTTGGAAGAAGTTCGTTTCATAGCAAGTACTGAGCCTTTAGAATCTTTCATGGAAAGCTCAGCGGTAACCAGCATGTTCATAAGTTCGGCTAAGAAATTTTGAAGTTTATGCATATGATAGTTCATGATGAACTGCCCATACGCATCAGTCAAGGATTACAGAATTATATCATTCTGCAGATCCAAGTCTAACCTCACTTCGAGCTTCTCAAGCTCTTCCAAGTCTTTGATCATCATAAGATAATGATCTTGGACTGACTACCCTTTGCACATCTTAGCCTTGAACAATCGTTTAGTGACTTGATACTTGGCTGCGCGACTCTGTTCACCAAACATCTCCTATAGGTGAGCCAATATTTGGTGAGCAATCCTGATATCTTCATGTTGGCGCTGAAGCTCATCAGACATCGAGCCCAATATATAGTATCTAGCCTTATTATCTTCGTCAATCTATTTATCCAAAGATGCTCTTTGTTCAGCAGATGGATGAGCTGGTAAAGTGGGAGGGTCCTAATCCAACATATGAGTTAACTTCTCAAAATTCAAAATGATTTTGAAGTTTCGGAACCAATCCTTGTAATTTGGTCCAGTCAGTCTATGGGTGTCCAGGATTCGTGCTAGAGGGTTGGATGCAGAAATTTTTCTGTAGAGAGTCAAAGTTTCTAGTTAGATATTATAATTAAGACTTAACCAATTTATTTAGAAATTTTATTTTAGAATAAATTAGCTTCCACTATTTTTTTGGATCTCTACACTTTCTCTATAGAGATGCAAAAATCTTCACGATTACTGATTTCTAGTGGGTGGTGCGGTCCCATCAACTAACTCATCATCTCACCTAACAGTTATTGGTGATGGGTTAGCCAATGAGTGAACAACTCTTGTTCAATGATTCTCTAATCATGATGCATCCAAACTTGGTCTCTAGTTCATGAATCTCACCATGTCTGGAATATTGATCCACTCCTTAGTTAAGTTAGACCCACCATTTGCACAGATTGGATTCCTAATTGGGTCTCTCACCAGATCTAAAATATTGAGTCAAATTCATCCTCCAGCCTATAGCATCCAATGCCTAATAGACATGATTGCATCTTTTTGGTGTAACTAAGCCACTGTAACCAGCCAAGAATAATCAACCTCGAAAAGGGCCCGCACATCTACAATGGTGGAAGACCATGACTTAATCTTTTCTTAGAGAGATTTGATTTAGGTCTCATTAAACTATACTTGACATAGTCATAACTATTATGACTAATCTAGTGGCATGGGTTAGCTCGGATTATTGACCACCTCAGATCAAAACTGAGTCAACAAACATGGCTAGGTAAGTGAGACCGATGGAAGGGATATGCCATTAACTCGATAAGAATGCATTCGAGTCGAGTAGCTCCCAATTAAAAATCAGTCAGTCGTATCTACCAGATTTACCTTAGACACTAAATTGTTGAGATAGAACTAATCGGGTTAGCCTACAATCCAGACTCTAACCTCTGAGCCTAATTAGATCTTAACTTGATCGATCATTCACTTGACTCAATCTTGACCCAAATTTAATCCTATTAGGCTGATCAATTTAAGCATTGTTGATCCCATCTAACCGACTCTTGATTCAATTTGATTAACCGCTAGATCTAATTGAGCTACCCAAGCCCGAACCCAGTTTTATGAATATGTCTTAGATCTAAAATTCTCAGTTTTAGACTTAATTGATATTTCATAAACTTAATTCTTAATTAAGTTAGGGTTCATAAACATGTAAATAAGATCCTAGGATTTTAAATCTAGGATTTTGCAGAAAGTAAGTTTTTTAATTTTTGATTAAGGACGAACGCACAGCACTCCTACACATCATAAGAACACCCCATCGAATGGGAGGAGAGGGTCTCTAAGCCCTACTTTGTTCTTATGATCGGACGGCTAAGGGGAACGTCTTAATCAGAAATATAACTAATCTACAAAAATACAAATTAGATCTAAGCATATATCTCATATAAAAGATCTAATTAAAACATGTTTTGTATATATCACATATATCATGCATGCATGTTTTTTATATCTAAATTATCTCATAATCATCTAAAAAATTAAATTTAAATTTGATCTTATCAAATAGAATTTAATCTAGACTTATTTGTAGAACTATTCTATAACTAATCTAAACATGCAACTATCATATCTCATATGAATAAATTAATTTTATTTTATTTTCTATTTTTAGATCTGATTATAATATTTATAATATCAAAAATTAAAAAATAAATAAATTTAAAAATTATATTTAATTAAATAAAAAATATGATTATACTAGACTACACATAGAATAATTCTATTTCTAGTCTAGTTATGTATCTCATACATATTAGATCTAGATCAATTAATTTTAATTTTTTATTTTTTTTTTAATTTTAGATCTAATCATATCTCATGTAATATCTAAAATCATTAATTAATTAGATTAAATTAGATCTAAATTAATTTAATAAGAACCTGACTCTGATATCAGTTGAAGAAAAATTCTGAATTTTTGGAACAGGTTCATTCAAATCTGATTGGATCGAGAGGCATATTTTAAAAAAAAAAATTTTAGATCTAGATCAAATCTAATACTTTTTCAGATCTAATTTATGATTTGATAATTAAAAAAATAAAATTAAATTAATTTTAAATTAATTTTACCTTGATTCTGGGTAATCTGATTACCCGTTGATGATCCTGCGGAAGCTCTGGGGTTCTGGATCTAGCCACGCAAGCGCCTCACCTCTACTGGTATCTACTCAGACTGGATCTGAAGATCTTCTTCTTCTCTTTTTTTTTTTCAAAAATTAGATCTAGATCTAATTTGAAGGATCTTCAAAACACCTTCTGAAGATCACCCATCGTCTCTGCAGCAGTATTGCCTTCTTCCTTTTTCGTCAGCCTTTCTTGCCTGACTCGCACTAATCTAAAGAACCCAACTTTCTTGGGCGTGGGGAGGAGAGAAAAGGCTAGATGTTGGCATGGAGAAGGGAGAGGGACAGCCTTGGGGCGTGGCTAGGAGAGAAGTAGTAAAAGTGGGCGCAGACAGGGTCTATTTATAGACTTTGTTGCGCCATGTAGTGCTGCATCATCCCGGCCAATCACATTACTTCGTTCAATCAGATCTAAATCTGATTGGTGGAATGAGAGACCCACGGATTCATCCTAAGGTGGCATCTAAGACTGATCAAAGTCTATAAGTGACGGTCACCTAGTTTGAATCCAACAAGCAACCTGGAGTCCCATCCGTATAGGACTCCAGCATCCCTATCCATGGGCGCACGCCATCCTAGGCATGCACCCCCTTTCTTTTCAATTTCTAGAGAGGGGACAAGCTCTTATTTGCTCTCCAATAAGTGCGTGACACATGGGCAGATGTCCAAGGGTCAAAGGTCAACGTTTGACCAAGTCAAAGTATAAGAATTAGCAGGTCATGGAAAATGGTAGGTGTTGTCTCAAATTTATCTCATAAATTAAGACAACCCTTTTCTAACTTGGACAAGCTCTAGTCAAACTAGGTAAAGGTACCGGAGTGAGCACAAACTTATTTGGCTCAGTTGAGACAACTTTTAATGATAAGAAAAGAAGAATGTTAGGCTCAATCGTGTGCTAGCATGATTTTTTTGAACCTAATTGAATCTTATTCAACTCAACTGAACTGAGTTAGTCCAATTGATGATATCTAGATCCAAATCCTTATTTGTGTGATCCAATTAGGTTCAGTTTTATATGGTAATGGGACATATCATGATCTCCATCATCGACATCATTGAAACTCCTTTCGATGGATCATAACTTTTCTAATTCGGACAATCAAAATGATCGATCATCAAAATCATTCTAGTTGCTCCTAAAATCCACCAGTGACACCTAGCAGCATATGGTGGCAACCCATCAAAACTAAAAATGAACCTATTGGTGCAGCTATTTATGTGATTAAGTTCTTCTATCTTGAGCCCCGATCAGACTAGGATTAAGGTGAACTCGTCAAACCCTAATTTCTATCATATGATTTAATCATTCGATTCAAGTCCAATGTGAAAACCTTAATAGAAACTCTTTCTATTATTTCACATTCTGCCATAGCCATGGGCTTATGGACTTGATTCTCATGATTATCATAGGGCCGCTCCTCATCCATCAAGGTAGATAAATTCCATCTTGGTGCAATCCAATTCCTACAATGAACATGCTATAGCCAACATACACCTCAGGATTCCGAATGGCTAGAAGATCGAGTCATGGTGTAGTCAAACTATAACACCCTCAAGGTGAACTACCGATGCACCTTGGGTCAAAGAACCAGACACACCACTGTAGCATCGAGTCAGTCATCGATGAGAAGGTAGATTTTCTTATGAATACACGCGGTGGTCACGCTCAGTGCCCTTGTTCTCTAATGAGTACCTATACTCTCACTCCAGTATCTCTACACAGTAGATTCAAGACTCATCTACTACAAAGAAGTGATTGTATACTAACCTTTC
The DNA here is from genome assembly GCA_006176705.1 of Cocos nucifera. Lineage (NCBI taxonomy): Eukaryota > Viridiplantae > Streptophyta > Magnoliopsida > Arecales > Arecaceae > Cocos > Cocos nucifera. Next base: position 257,094 of record QRFJ01003207.1, read on the forward strand.
GGATCAATCATCATCCTCATATGATCGTACGGTCAGAAGCGTTTTATGAGTTAATAATGAAAATTTTTATCTTAAATTTTTAACTCTTGAAAATAAGAATAATCATTACCATTAACTCAAGAGATGTATCACAGACACTAAATACACATATGTGATAGAAAATAATTTATTTTATTATTTATAGTCAAAATTATAATTTTACCTTTAGAGGTGTATTACAAGTGTCAGCCAATTCTGGCTTCTATGGCATACATATCTAACAAAATCATCACACAATCATTCATGATCATCAAAATTAAATTTTATCGATCAACATAGCTAGAGCTATCGGATTGAGGTGATCTTTTGTGATGGTACTCTAACGATAATTATTTAGATAATGAACAGCAAAGATAAACTTTAAAATTTTAAAATTATATCATATTCAAAGAAAAATATGAAAAAATTATATTATGCATATATAGTAGTAGTTGGCAAAAATCGTGGCTATAGGATCTATTGCAGTGATTGATAACCACTACTATAGATCAAATGGTAGCAATTTCATATAACTGCTGCAATAGACCTATGGCAGTGATTTCGAGAACTACTATCATAGGTTAGGCTAAATTCGACAGCATGCTAATTAACATTTTCACTTCCCTCTCACCAGCCCCCGCTCTCTCTCCCCAAGCACTACCCGGCCCATCGCCAACCCATCCCGCCACTAGCCCGCCTCACTGCTAGCCACCTTTGGCTCTACGCCTCGCCCCACCGCCAGCCCCGTTTGGCCTACGCCCCATCTTGCCACTGGCCTCCTTTGGCCCTGCCTCCCTTAGCCCCGGTCCTATGCCCCACCCTATCGCTGGCCCACCCCACCGTCGACCCCCTTAACCCTGCCTCCCTTGGTCCCGATCCTGCGCCCTGCCCCATCGCTAGCCATCCCATCACTGGCCCCTTTGGCCTTGCCTCCCTCGACCCCAGCCCAGCGGCCCACCCTGCTGCCCCCTTTGGCCATGCCCCATCATCAGCCCCCTTTGGCCATGCACCCCACCTTGCCACCGACTTTAGCCCTACCCCACCATCGGCCACTCCATTGATACCCTTTGGGTCTGCCTAGCTTGGTTTATCTCTTATCCCTAATTTTTTATATTTTATATTTTTTTATTTTTTTAAGTATATATATTATATGACTTGAATTGCTGGCATGTTAATTGATGTGATTTTTTATGCTTAACGAAGTTATAAATTTATTACATTATTCATAAATTATTTATTATTATATTAAAAAATTAAAGTATATTCATAACTTAATATTATATTTTAAATTATTAAATTTAATATTATTCATATATTATTTATTATTATATTCATAAATTAAAGTATACTCATAACTTAATATTATATTTTAAATTACTAAATTTAATAATAATAAAAAATATATATATATATATATATATATATATATATGTATGTATGTATGTATGTATTCAATTAGGCTCACAAGCCTTCAAATTGATTTATCTTATATTATTTTTTATTTTATTATTTTTTTATAATATTTTATTTTAAAAAATTAATTTTTTTAATAAATAGGCTGAAATGATTTTAGATGAAAAATGATTGATTCTTAGTATGATTTTAGTGATATGAGTTCTCTTATTTTTTTTCTCTTCTTCTGTAAATATTTTATGTTAGTGATCTCTTGGAGTCTCAATGGGGTGTTGTTATAAGGATGATGCCTAAGCATATCTTCGATGATAGCAAGATTGATGATGATGTTGGATCATGCATATAAAGTATTTCTATAGGATAAAACTTATCTGATATTATCAAGATCCCGGATACATTTGTCAGGAGCGATGATAATATCTATATTATAGATGCCAGTAGACAAGGAGCTCAATTGATCAAATAATATAAATGTTAGTATTTATTTATTGATACTCTACTAATATTATTATTCAATATGTTATATTTATTTATGTTCATTAATGTTGTAGGTCATGATGGCACCAAAATGTCATTACCAATGTATACCTCGATGGACTATGTAGAGTTCCGCATCTGAGCCGCTGTCAGTGTATACTCCATCCACCTCTCCATTGGTTTCAGCTTTGAAGATACATACTCCTTCCATCGGCATATCTGAGCCTCCACCAGCAGCTACGTTGGCAGCCTATGCATCTTTGGCACATACTCCATCCATCGATCTAGCTCCACCAGTATCCACATTGTACGATCCCAGTAAGAGTATATTTTTATTATATTAATTAATTATTTATTTATTTTTTGCATAGTTATTGCATATTTTTATATGTTTATAATGTATTTTTATTGTAGGCGCATCATCTAATAGGACATTTTGTGGTCCCACATGCATGCCACATGTGTGAAATCATGCACATCAAGTCATGGTGGAGTACGATCAGGAGGGGAGGCTAGTAGAGAAGGTCGCACGGAAGATGCATTCCTTTTTTGAAGTGCTTATGGGGCAGTTCAACATTATTTTCATACTGCTCATAGATTGGTGATTTATGGACACTAGTGTTAGGGATCGGATGTGGAAGGAGATTTGGATAAGTATATCTTAATTATATTTATGCATGTGATATGTTTATACTATATCTGATTAGAATAATTTCGTAACTAACTTCTGATAACTTTCTACTAAGAAGATACGATTTTTCAAATCATGAGAGGGCTCGAGATGCCTGACTGAAGAAAATTGGAAAGTTGTATCGAAACTATAAGGTCAAGCTCCATAGAGGAGGGATAGAGCACCATAGGGACACTGAGGAGGAGCTTGTTCCTTAGATCCAGGATTGTCTCCCGAATCAATGGGAGGGGATGGATGGTCAGGCATTGGAGGAACGAGAAGTTTTAGGTTTAATTTATAATTTATAAATTTTTTATTATACTAAAAAATTATATTTGATTATAACTTATGTGATTTAAATACTTTTTAGGCTGCATCTCATTAGAACCACAAGAACTAGGCTACTCAGGAGTACATGCATACTCTTAGCTATGAGTCTATAGCTAGTCGTGTGCATAAAGAGCAAATGAATTCTGACCCTTTAGTTCATAAGTTATTGAATTGTTGTTTCTTTACATATTTCTAACAAGCTAGTTGATTGTTGTAGCTGACAAGAGGGGGTGATACCCAGTCATAATAACATCTTTCGATCAAGTCATATGAACAAGAAGGGCAGGCCAATAAACACCACAATCAGAAGGATTTTTGTAGCTAATAATTGGAGTATGATTAGTATTATAGCATTTATTATGAGATTTTATTTAAATTTATAATTACAGGAGCAGTTAAATATGCTTACAAGTGAGAGCCCGGATACCTCTGGCCTCCACAACCATCTATCTCAGATCTTGGGACTTAAGCACTTTAGGATGATTTATTGTAAGCCCAGACATATGCTGACGAGCTATTGATTTTAGGTGAGCATCTCCTCACATGCTTTTGGGGTCGTCAACTAGGAGCAGCTTGACAAGGCTTTGGCGCAGGCAGCTCAGGCTGAGGAGTGTGCATCTCAATCTCAGGAGTATGCATCTCACGCTCAGGAGCTCACAGATCAGCTATAGAGTGTCATGTCTGTTATGGTGTCACGGCTCTCTACTCATCTTGGAGTTGATTTTTAGAGCATCTAGAACATATTGGCTAGCATTCCAACTCCTACTCTAGCCCTTCCTACTCCAGTCCCTCCAACTACTACTACAGCCCCTTCCAGTTTTGCTTTAGCCCCTCTCGATGATGATGAGATGCTTGGAGAGGATGATTTAGATTTAGCAGATTTTTGATATATTTTATTTTTATTTAAAAAATATTATAATATAATTTGATCAGTAATATAATTTTAGTATTTGATATATATTCCTATATTATTATTGAGTTTTATGCAAAATTTTTATTCTTTCATATTTTAATTTGAGTAATTATATATTGAATTATATCTATCAGGTAAAAATGGATAAAAAATGACAAATCTAATATATTTTTGCTGTTCAAAAGTCAATGATAGTGGTTCAACATCACTATCATAATCATGCCAACCGCTGCCATAGATATGTGCCAACCACCACCATAATCTATGACAGTGATTTTAAAACCACTATCATAATTTTAATTATGGTAGAGGTTAAGTAACTGTTGTTATAGATATACTATAGCAGCGGTTCACTAACCACTGCTATTGACTTTATAGCAGCAATTTTGTAACTACTGCTATATCGATCTATAGCAGTGGTTGAGGAATCGCTGCTATACCTACATATGGTAGTAATTATGATAACCGCTATATAAGCCACTATCATAGATCTATAGTGATGGTGATAGTGGCAGTGGTTAAGTAACCACTACTGTAAACTATGGCAGCGATTTTTTAGGCTATGACAGCAATTCCAAATCCTACCATAGCCCTTTTCTATCATAGGATGAAAGCAAACATATTACTTCTAGAGATGAAGGACTTTGATTTTATCTTGGGGATGGATTTGTTAGTAGCATATCATGCCACCATTGATATTTTGAAAAGATTGTAAAGTTTTAAATCCCTGAGCAGACAGAGTTTAGTTTGTAGGTAGCAAACTTTTCTTCGATCAGAAGTTAATCTCTGCTATTCATGCCAAACGACTTCTTAGAAAGGGATGGGAAGAATTTCTAGTCACTATAATAGACACCTAGCATCAGGAGCTTAAGTTGGAGGATATCCCTATTGTGAGAAAATTTTTTGATGTTTTTCCAGATGATTTGCTAGGATTATCTTCTAATAAAGAGATTAAGTTTTCTATCGATATAATTCTTGGCACTAGTCCAATTTTCAAGGCTCTATATTGGATGGCTACAATACAACTGAAGGAACTAAAAAAGCAATTGCAAGAGCTTCTAGACAAGAGATTTATCAGACCTAGTGTATCTCCTTGGGGCACTCCGGTGCTATTTGTGCAAAAAAATGATGATAGTCTACAACTTTGTATAGACTATCGGGAATTAAATAAGATAATGGTGCAAAATAAATATCCCTTACCAAGGGTTGATGATTTGTTCGATCAATTGTAAGGAGCATAGGTCTTCTCAAAAATTGATTTTCATTTAGGCTACCAGTTGAAGATAAAGTCTAAGGATATACTAAAAACAGCTTTTTGAACTTGATATAAGCACGATGAATTCTTGGTCATGCTCTTTGGTTTGATAAATGCACCTGCAACCTTTATGGATCTCATGAACCAAGTGTTTATACCATACTTAGACTAGTTTATAATGGTGTTCATTGATGACATTCTGGTCTACTCAAAAAGCCTACAAGAGCATGAAGAATATCTAAGGATAGTATTGCAAACTCTTAGGAGAAAGAAATTATATGCAAAACTATAAAAGTATGAGTTTTAGTTGGATAGTGTTACTTTTCTCGGGCACGTCATCTCCAAAAATGGTGTTTCAATGGATCTAAAGAAAGTAGAGGCAGTAGTTGAGTGGAGTTGACCCTCTAATACATCAAAAGTACGTAGTTTCTTAGGGATGGCTGGCTACTATTGAAGGCTTGTAGAGGGTTTCTCTCGTACTGCTATGTCCTTATCCCACTTAATCTAGAAACAAGTAAAGTTTGAATAGATAGAAAAATGCGAGCAAAATTTTCAGGAGTTAAAAAGATGGCTAGTAATAGCTCTAGTGTTAACTATTCCATCGAGAATAGGAGGTTTTTGTTGGAAATCGAGCAGACTTAAAGCATGCAATTACAAAACTTTTTTTCAAATTAAATGGCAACAAAAGCAAAAATTAATTAAATATTAATCTATTGCATGCAATGGTCAGATCATTAAACCCTACTCAAGATCTAAACATGCTAATATGTTATAGAAAATTTAAATGCGATCGATCAGCAAATCGTATTCACTGATTGACTTATATTCAGAACATAATACCTTTGCATGGATGGATGATCTCCATAATCCGAATTCATAGGAGGAAGCCCATAATGTCGCATTATAGTTGCACACTTGTCCGGCCTCTACGGACGGTCCACACAAAGCTCCCGATCTCGACCAGCTCTACCGAAGTGCTAGCTCCTCGTTGGGCCTTCGATGGCTGATCTCGATCGATCTAATTGATCATCTTTTTTTTTATCTCCTAGATTCTCTAGAAAATTAGAAAATGGACTTCGGAGGATGATGAGGTTGTGTATCAAATTTGGTCATGATCGGGCACTCATAGTGCTCAATCTCTCCACCCAAACCCTGAGTCCCCAACTCTAGAGTTTTGCAAATCCAAAAATCCTGATGCCCCAAAAATTCTCTCATGCCTTTCTTGTTTGGAATTTTACCATGAAATAAGTTTTCATGGATAGAGGACTTTCCTTTCTATAGAAACCCACTTAGATCACATCTGAAGTAGGCATCCAAGTGAAAAGAAAAATCAGGTGGCATGAGAGATAGAAGTTGGCGAAGGAAGACACACCCTCTCTCCCTAGACTTTTCCATGCACAAGACAAGTCCTTTCTCTAATTTTCTCTCTCTCAGAAACCCTCACATAGCCACTCTCCCCTCCACACACGCCTAAGAAAAATCGCCCTTTTTATTGGCATGATTTCAATGGGAATAATGCATGAGAAGGATCAGGCATTGAGCTTGAACTTGTTTCAACCTCCTAACAAAATTTGAATTCAAATGCATTCTAATCCATTTCCAACACTTTATCTAAGTGGGTGATGAGAAGAAGGACTCTCCTTTTACTCACCCTCACTCAAAAATTGCCCAAAATATTGTGCGACAAATGCATGGTAATGTGGGGAAAGGATAAGATAAGTGGTTGAACTTGTTTCAACCAATTCAAGTTGAATTCAAATAAAATTCCTTCTTATCCTTTTCCAACACCCCCTCCCAAGAGTTTGATGTGTAGAAAGACTCTCCATCTATGCACCTACACTCAAGAAAAACAAAAAAAATATGCGATGAAGGAAGGGAGGCATGGAGAAAAGATATGGTGAGGCAAAAGAGAGCTAACTAATTCATTTGAATTCAAAATTCAAATGAACTCAACCTCATCCAACGATTGGACCAGGTCAAAGGTAGATAAAAGAGGGCACACACTTCTCTTCTGGGCATAGAAAATCCCACACACATTCCTAATGTGCATGAAAAAAAACATGGGTCAAAAGGTCAAGGCGTGGGGAGAAGGAAATTTGAAATTCAAACTCATTTTGAATTGGTCCAAATTGGTTTCAACAAACCAATTTTTCAGGTCCAATTAGACTAGATCAAACTTAACTAAATTAGGCTTAATCCAATATAATTAAAATCTAATTAAATTAAAAATTAACTAGGTTCAGGTTCTGATCAAATCAGGATTGAATCTTTCATAGAGATTAGGTCAACTCATGACCTGATCGAGTCAAACCCAGTCGAATCAAATTCAATCAGATTTGATCAAATCCTCATCACTCAATCAAATTAAGCTAATTAATAATCTAATTGCTAATAAATTCTTCAATAAATATAGAGTTCCAATTGGATGGATATCTGAAAAATAGAATTCCATCTATATGATACTCTTGGTCATAGAGTCCCAAACCAGTTGGACTCTTGATCGAAGAATTCCAAATGAATGAAACTCATAATCATAAAGTTTCAGACTAGTGAAACTCTTGATCAGAGAGTTTTAGATAAGTAAAACTCAGAATTTCAGTCCAATAGGAGCCATAAAAATAAGTTTTAGTCTAGTGAAACTTCTAGTCATAGAGTCCTTGTCTAATGGGACTCTTTACCATAGAGTTTCAGACCATAGAAACTCTTGATCAGCCATCAGATCAGATAGAAACTCCTATTATGTATGACCTCATAGATTCAAACCCTAAGTCGGTAGCATAGAAATTAATTTTCTATACCAATCGATGTGACCATCTAGTAATGGTACTCAACGTCTGGATAGGTCGAATAGTCGCAACGGCAACATCGACAAACCTATGACATATGGTTACCACATAATTCATCCTCTTGACCTCAATGCTTAAAAGATGATCTAAGGTTTAACTGTCAATCCTGAAAAATCATCCACAGTATATTTCAAAATTCAATATCCATCGAATGGACTACCCCGATCGAGCTTTTACTAAATTGAAATACAGTGATATATCTACTCCAACAATTGGAGGGATCAATCCCATCTTGACTCATGCACTGACAAAATAAGTACTTGATTACACCCAGTAATTCTTTCATTACTGAATTAAAAATTTAGGTAGTCTGGCACCTAAGTGCAGTGAGTTGCTTGCAAGTCATCGTGGTGATCTCAGATCTAAGGAATACTTATACCCATATCCTTCGTGAACAACTCTTGATAGTAGAGAGCTACGCAATTAGATCACGTTCAGTAAAATATATTCTTACATTTCACCCACATGCCATACTAGTACATTATACTTCTTGGTTAAGAGGACAACCAACGCATATGGCACACAATGATCTACACTCAATATGCTATCATCTTAGGTTACAACGTATCATTTGGTTGCGAATAAATTTAAGGACTAAATAATAAATTCTTTTTTGTCGAGTCTAAATAGTCCTAAGAACTTCATCACAGAAGAGTTCATTACAGAAGGATGCACAAAAATGATAAAAATACTAAAATAATAATTTTATTTATTATAATAATTTAAGTATATTTATAGTCAGCTCGGCCATCTATAATCTAGATGATTGGCTTTATGATACATTTTTCAATAGTTTCACTATCTACAGTGATGCATCTCGCAAGGGTCCTTGATGTATTTTAATGCAGAATAGAAAAGTGATAGCTTATGCCTCTGGACAATTAAAATCTTATGAGTTGAACTACCCTATGCATGACTTAGAATTAACAGCTATGATTTTTGTCCTAAAAATATAGAGGCATTACTGATAAGAGCATGATCTTGTCTTTAAGATACCGTATTTATCAATTGAATTCTGACATCTTAAAAAAATTCAAAAACACGTAGAACGTAGTGAGTCAGATCGAATTCATAAGAAAGGCGGTGTTTTTATTTTGAAATCTTTGATTCTAATGATAAAATTTTTAAAAAAATAAAATTATAAATAAAAAGTAAAAACTAAATGGTGTAGAAAATTAAATTTGGTACTAAGATCTACTATTTAGATCTTAGTATCTACTTGCAAAAAAATAAAGAGCAATAAAATTAAAGAGTAGAAATTAAATTTATAATTAAAAATAAAGAGCTAAAATTTAAATAGTAGAAAAATAAAATTTACATTAATTTAAAGTTTAGAATTTAAATACATAAAATTTATAAAGAATAGAAAAAAATAAAAACTAGAAGCAGGCTGATCTTGATCTTGGATCGGGTTGGCGTTGAGATGGTATAGAAGACTAGCTCTTTCTCTCGACACCGTCTGCCTCGAAGCAACCATGAATCCCAAAGCTAGCTCTATCCTATACTATCACCTTCTCTTGACTGAAGACAATGAACTCTAGAGTCCTAGGATCCTTAAATAGGTGTTGGAGGAGAGAGATAATTGCTATCAACCGATATAGGACCAAAATAGCGTGTAGATCCATGTATGAAGAGGAATCCAGGTGAAAATCAAATTAAAACACTACCTGATTGAGTTTTCTTGAGTGTTCTATGAGTTCTAGGTCTTCCAGTCATCAAATACAAATCCAATGCTCCAAAAATTATCAAAAACTAGTGTATCAGCCCAGATCGAGTTGGAATAAATTCTAGCCATCCGATCGAGCTTAATGGAGAAGATCTGGCCATCGGATCACCTTCTGGGGGACTAAATCAGCATTGGAAGCTCGTATCAGCCATTGGATCAAAGTTTGGGTGAGATCTAATCATTGGATCATCATAAGGATTGTTTGGAACCATCAGATGGTGCACTATGGAGCTAGAGAATTTGAAACAAAATCCAAAAATGCCACAACCGTTCGATCTTGACCGACAACGAGCACAGCCATCCGATCATGTGTCATTGTTCCTATAGACTGCCATGAACTGAGCTTGCCAAAGATCGGATCCAATTAGCATACAGCATGCATGGGAAATGATGAGAATACCCCAGTTAAGCAGTCTTGCATGAGCCATGATGAATTTGATGTCAGGGTGACGTCAACAGCGCGTGGGGGTGGGTTGGCTGGCACTGGGCGGCTTTCTTTGGCTTGGCACGCTGGCTAGGAAGAATGCACCAGCTTGGCTAAACGCACGGACTAGGCTACTTTGGCTTGGGCGTGCCAACTGAGCTGGTTTTCTTTTTTCTTTTTTATTTTTTTGAAAACTTTATATCGGATCCAATTTAAATCAGATTTGCTCCAAATTTATTTCATGACCAAAAAAATGAGCTCTTTTTATTTGTAATCATATTTTCTACAAATGATAAATAAAAGTATTAATTTTTAAAATAAAAATAAATTAATTTATAAATTAATATTTTTATTGATGAATTTATGATATTTATCACACCTCCTAATTTAAGTTTTGCTTATCTTCGAGTAAAGAAAGAATTTAGTTTTAGATACCTTTTAAGCTTAGTATTTTAAATTTTACTAGAATAATTTTTAAAATGGCCATTGATATTCAATAGAGCATAAATGAGATATGTCATTGGAGTATTAATACTTTCTAATATTAAAATTAAGTGAAGAATATTATTTTTTTTTAATTTTTTTCTAAATTATTCCTATCTTTATCTCTAAATTATCTAAACTTTTATATGGACGAGTGTATTGTTACTTCCATCCTTTATTTATTAAATTTTTTATTCATATTGTCCATTTTTTATGCAAATATCATTGCTTACATAGGCAACTGGACCCAGTTACTCAGTGGAAAATCAATGTGCTTTTTTTTTTAACATTGTACAATTATTTAGTGTCTTAATCTCTTAAACTTTCTATTTGATTCATACAGCAAGTCTTGGGCCAATGATTTTTAAACCAGTTGGCTTTAGGGCAATAGGTATAAAATAACCCTCGAGCTTACTAGCTCGAATCAAATAGGCTACGAGTTAAAACTAGCTTTATAACGAGCTTCTTTCATTACTACAAAAAGAGTCTACGGTAGTGCATACTATGGTAGCAATTTTTAAAATCACTGCAACAAAGTCTACGACAGCGGTTAAAAAGAATCACTACTATAGATCGATCTATAGCAATGATTATAAGAAATCGCTGCCATAGGCTGACCTATGTAACCGCTGCTATAAGTCGATATATGGCAGCGGTTATTTATAACCGCTGCCATATATTTTTTTCTTATTTTTTTTAAATATTATATAATTTTAAAATTTAATATTCATCTTCATCATTTATTATCTAAATAATTATCATTAGAGTATCATTGTAAAAGGTCGCCTCGATCTGATGGCTCTAGCTTCATCGATCAAAAAAATTTAATTTTGACGACCACGAATGATGATGCGATGATCAGATAGATGAAGATCTTCGATGAATTCAAAAATTTATAACGATGATCTCGATTATGTTTATAGTGTACTATCAAAGTTTTACTTCAATCGGATATCATTGTCTTGGTCAATTCAGTATAGGTTAATTTCGATCGTTAAATGATAGCCGAGTGATCAAAGAATTAGATAATATCCGATTATGAGATAATTTTTTTTATAAATAATCTTGGCTACTATTTTAATTATTTTTTATAATAATAATTATAAAATTTAACTTATGAGACTAAGAATGATCTAAAATTATACGTCGTCTAATAACCATTCTTAAATTCCATTGGTTGTTATGCTCATGCTTTTACAATATCTGCTTAACATGAATAGTTCATACAAAAATAATTTAAATTTTACTATCATCGCCATATAAAATAATTAAAATTATAGTAAAGATCATTTAACTAAAAAATTATCTCATAATTGGATGCCATTTAGCCCTTTAATCATTTGTTTCTAATTTAACGGTCGAAATCATTCCATATTAAATTGATTATGATAACGATATCTGATTAAAGTGAAACTTTGATAGTATGCTACAAATATCATCAAGATCATCATTGTAAATTTTTGTATCGATCAGAGATCTTCATCTATCAGATCATCATATCATCGTTCATGATCGTTGAAATCAAATTTTTTTGATCGATGAAGCTAGGGCCATTGGATCGAGGCAATCTTTTATGACGATACTCTAATGATAATTATTTAGATAATGAATGATAAAGATGAGCATTAAATTTTATAATTATATAATATTTAAAAAAATAAAAAAAAATTATTTTCAACCTACGACAGCGGTTACTGAAAATCGCTGCTATAGATCTATGGCAGTGGTTAGAAAATCACTACCGTAGATCTATTACAACGATTTTTAGTAACCACTGCCATAGATCTATGGCAGCTATTCAAAAATCACTGCCGTAGGTTAGGTTAAAAATCTCCAAATTTTTCTTCCCTTCCGTGCGCTCTCTCTCCCCTTCTCTCTGTCGTCGGTAAGACTCCATGCAAGTCCTTCCCTCCGATCGGCGCCCCTCCTTCCCTCTCGATCGGCCCCACCTCTTGGTGCACCCCTCCTTGCCTATCGCCTCCCCATCCTCGGCAGCCACCACCCCCTGCTTGTGCCACAGCACCCCCCCTCCCGCTCATCCCCCCCACCGCACCAGCCCCTCCTCAACGGTCTTCGCCCACCCCCCGCCTGTCAACCCCCACCTATCCCACCCTCCGTGCTGCCCTTCCATCCTCGGTCGCCGCCGCCCCCTACCCTCCCCATCCCCAGCCACCCACCCCCTGCCCTCCCCATCCCTAGCCGCCCGCCCTGCCCTCCCCATCCCTGACTGCCATCGCCCCTGCCCTCTCCATCCCCGGCCACTGCCATCCCCTGCCCTCCCCATCCCTGGCCGCCCACCCCCTACCCTCCTCGACCATCGCCCCTGCCCGTCCCATCCCCGGCCGCCACCGTCCACCCCTGTCCTTCCCATCCCTGGCTACCCACCCCCTGCCCTCCCCATCCCCGATCGCCACTGCCCCTACCCTCCCCATCCCCGGCCACCTGCATCCTACCCTTCTCCTTCCCTGGCCTTTTCATCACGATGCCCCTCTGGGCCCCCTCTCCCTCTCTCTCCCCTCTCTCTCTTTCCTCTTTCTCTCTCTTCTCTCTCTATCTTACTATCTTGCTCTTGTTTCACAGGTTACCTCTAGCACCGTTGTCTTCCTCTAGCGCCATCGTCGGCGACCCTCAAAGCTTTCAGTGTGACCCTCTCTCTATAATCATAGGTATAATTATTATTTTAATTTTATAGTATTAATTATTAATCACTAGACTAGATCTATCAATATGTCAGATTTGAATCGGAATCTAGATATTCAGATTCAAACTCGATTTAAATTACTGATACCGGATATGAATCCGAATATCCAATGAATCTATACTTGAAGTACCAGATCCGAACCCTAATGGATCTCGGGTATCTAGACCCAGTTTTAGAACCCAAAACTAAGAAAGAAAGAGGGAGAGAGGGAGGGAGGGGTTTGGCCTTGCCGCCTCATCGGGAGATAGAGAGAGAGGAAGGGAGGGGGTCCGGCCTCATCGACATCACTGGAAAGGAGGGGGCCCGGCCTCGCCAGTGAGGGAGATTGAAAGAGTGAGAGAGGGAGGGAGGGATTCGGCCTTACCATCGTCACCAACGAGGAAGATCAAGAGAGGGAGGGAGGGAGGGGGTCCGACCTCGCCAATAAGGGAGATCGAGAGAGAAAGAGAGGGATCAGGGAGGGGGTCCGGCCTCGCCGATGATGGAGATTGAGTGAAAGATGGGCAATCAAAAAGATGAGGAAAGAGCAGAGACAGCCAAGAACAGGGGATGGCACACAACCAAGCTGGCTTGGATATGCAGCCGAGCCAGCTCAGGCTGAGATTGAGCCGACTGGGGGAGGACCCAAGCCAGATGTCTTAGGTATAGAACCGACTATCTCAGGCATGGAGTCGGCTCAACTTCTGAGTGAGCCAGCTTGATGGGTGCGAATAGTATTTGATATGTCTCTCTAAGGTTCCAACTTTAAGTCCTAAGGTGCCGCCATCATCTACTTCATTCTTCTTTCAGATTTCTGGATTAACACCCAGGTTTATGCAAGAGATTGGATCTACGATTGTTGCTCATCCTTAATTATTTATAAATGTAATTCATGTTGTAGAATTTTTGATTTTTATTTAAATTTTTTTTTATATCTTTCTTATTTTGGTCAAAGAGCTCTCTTTCTTCTGATCTTTGAAAGTTAAAGAAAAATTTCTTCTTTAAGAATATTGACTTGATGAATTTTTGTAGATCTATTTTTGAAATAATTTTTTAATTTAAATATCTAAAATGACCTACATTCACTTATGAAATACATGATTAAATACTCAAACTCATATTGATTAATGTTGCAGGTCATGATGGCACCGAAATGCCATGTAGCTTTCACCCCCACCCCTCAACGAACTATGCGGAGCTTCGCATCTGAGCCATGCCAATAGGCCGTGCCATGCCATGCCATGGGTCGTGCCATGTCGGTAGGCCGTGCCATGCCTTGGGTCGTGCCATGTCGGTAGGTCGTGCTGTGTCAGTAGGCCATGCCGTGCCAACCGCTAAGAGAACCCTCTTCTTATTGCTTTTGTTTATTGCATTGTATAGCGATAGACCCATCAATTGATTAGTGTATATAATCTTCAGCATCTATATATTTATATGTAATTGTATGGATGGTACCTAGGCATATCTTTGATTATTGCTCAACATATTATATTGGTTAATATTCATTAATATTGTAGGTCAGGATGGCACCGAAATGCCATCTAGCTTTCACCCCTGCCCCTCGACGGGTTATGCGGTGTTCAGCATTTGAGGAGCAGTCAGAGCATACTCCATCCATCTCTGCATCGGCTGCTCAGGGACCTCCACCATTAGCATCTACTCTATCGATGGCATCTACTCCATCAGCATCTGAGCCTCCACCATCATCCACATATCCGACACATGCTACTCCATTGACATCTGAGTATACATTTTTATTATATTATTTATTTATTTTTTATATAGTATTTATATACTTATATATTTACATAATATATTTTCATTATAGGTACATCATCCAACCGAATATTTCATGGTCCCATACATATGGTGCATATGTGGAGCCACCAGCATCAAGTGATGGTGCAGTATGATGCAGAGGAGAGGTCAGTAAGGAAGACCGCATGGGAGATACATTTCTTTTTTGGAGTGCGTGTGAGGTAGTCAGACATTATTCCCATAGAACCTAGAGACTAGCGATTGATGGATGCTACTGTCTGAGATCGGGTGTGAGAGGAGATATGGGTAAGTACATCTTAATTATATTTATGCATTTTATATGTTCACACTATGTTTGATTAGAATAATTTTATAACTGACTTTTAATAACTTTGTGCAGAGGAGGTATGACTTTCTTGATCGCGAGAGAGCTTGAGATGCCCAACTGAAGAAGATCGGGGAGTTATACTAGGGCTAAAAGATCAAGCTCCATAAAGGATGGCTCGAGCACCGATGAGACACTTCAGAGGAGCTTGTTCCTTAAATACAGGACTGTCCTCCAAGTCAGTGGGAGAGGATGGTTACACATTGGAGGAGTCAAGAGTTCGAGATAAAATTATTAACTTTTAAATTTTTCAATACACTTAAAGTTATATTTAAATATTTTTTAAATATTTATTATTTATTTAAATACTTATTAGGCTATCTTCCATCAAAATCAAAAGAATCGAAAAGTCCAGGAGTATATGCACACTCTCGGTCGTGAGTCTATGGCCAATCGTGTGCATAGAGAGGTAATGAATTCTAAATTTTACTAAAATTAAATTGATATTTTTTTTATATTTCTAATAAACTGATCCATTGTTATAACTGATGAGAGATAGAGTGATGCCCAGCTATAGCGAGATCTTCCGATCCAGTCGTATAGAGAAGAAGGGTAGGCCAATGAATACCATGATCGAGAGAATTTTTGTAAATATTAAATATATCAGTATATATAATTAGTATTGTAGCATTTCTTATAAAATTTTATTTGAATTTATAATTATAGGATCAATTAGATGCGCTCATGAGTGAGGGCCCGAATACCTCTGGTCCCCATGACCATCTATCTCAGATCATAGGGCCTGAGCACTCCGGAAGGATCCAATGCAGGCCCGGACACATGCCAACCAGCTATTGGTCTAAGGTGAGCATCTATTCATAAGCTTTCGATGTCATCAGTTGGAAAGAGCTTGAGAAGGCATTGGCATGGGTAGATCATGTTACGATACAGGTAGATCAGGCTGAGAAGCGTGCATCTCATTTGGAGAACATTATGAGAGACATGTTGTCGACGCTCGGCATGCATTTTGAAGATATCTTCATGGGCTTTGAGGATATGTTAGCCCATATTCTAGCTTCAACTTTGGCTCTAGATCCAGCTCCAATTCCAGCTTCAGCTCCAGCTCCGGCTCCAACTCGTGCTCCATCTTCTGGTGATGACGACGATGTAGATTTAGGAGACTTTTGATGTATTTTTTTTAAAAATATTATAATAAATTATTCAATAATAAAATTTTAGTATTTTAAAAATATTTTTATATTTATAATATTTTTTTATATTATATATCTTTACATTTATTAGGTAAAATATATAAAAAATTAAATATTTTATATTTTTTTAATTATTCAAAAGCTATGACAGCGGTTTTACAACTGCTGTCATAAGCAATATGTCAACCGCTGCATTAGACCTATGACAGCAGTTACATAACTGCTACCATAAATAAGTCTATGGCAGTAGTTCCATAACCACTATCATAGGTCAAGCTATGGCAGCAATTTAGAAACCGCTGTAATAGATGCTCTATGACAGCAGTTTTTAGAACTGCTACAATAATCGCTACCATAGACCTATGATGATAGCTGCAGTGGCAGCAGTTAGTAGCCAGCATTTAGCTAACCACTATCATAGCCTATAGCGGTGATTTTTTAGACTATGGTAGTGGTTACAAACTGCTGTCATAGCCCTATTCTGTAGTAGTATTTGTTCTTTCGATCTTTTGATGCGAAACTTAATGCTTTCTTAGGCAAAGAGGCTTAGTTACTTAGTGAGAAATACTTAAAAACTATTTTATTTTAAGAATAATTTTTTTTATGAAGAAACATATAGTTATCCTACACAAGTCCATAAAAAGTAGACTCTTCTTTGATGTTGGTAGGAGAAATCAGAATTACTCAAAAAAAAATTATTTATGTTCTAGACTTAACTCTTTATTGGATTTTCTTAATACTTGATTCCTTAATATCTCATAAATTTTTTAGTCTGTGCATTAATTTTTTTTTAAAAATATTTTGTTCAACTCAATCCTTAAGCATAATCAGGTGTCTAAATGCTAAATACTAATTTCTTTAAGGACTTTAAAAAAATTAAAATTTTTATTATTCTTTTCATAATTTAATCGATATTGTTCTCAATGGAGAAGAAAAAATAAAGAGTATAATAAAGAACAAGAAAGAATATATCTGACGTAATATATTTTTGGTCCAGCATGATTTTGAAAATTTAGACTCTTCCTTCAACTTATTCAAC
Source organism: Cocos nucifera (assembly GCA_006176705.1). NCBI lineage: Eukaryota > Viridiplantae > Streptophyta > Magnoliopsida > Arecales > Arecaceae > Cocos > Cocos nucifera. Next base: position 274,662 of record QRFJ01003207.1, read on the forward strand.
ATATCCTAAAAAAAATAAACTAAAAAGATAAATTAGATGTAAGAAAACTAAATATTAGATTGCCTTCCAACAAGTGCTAAGTTTACCATTTTCAGCCAGACATAAGGTAGCTTACCTATCTTGTATCAAATACTAGATTGACGAATTTTAATAATTTTGGATTATCAATCTCAGGAAGATAATTTATGATCCCTTTATTGATATATTCGTTGTTAATTATGGGAAGATAGGATGCGATCCCAATCTTAGACCCTTATTTCTCAAGAATTTCTCCTATTTATTCTTCTAAAATAATCATGAATTGAGTTTTTAGGTTAGGAGTTAAGTTCGATGCAATGGATACTAGAAGGATGATTAAAGACGGCTTTAGTTTTGAAGGTAAGATAATATGAGCTTGTTTAAACAACTCCATTGGCTCTTCGTTGCATGCCCCTAGCTCTATGTGAGAATCGGCTTCTAAGATTAAAGGAAACAAAACTTTAAGTTTATAGATCTCGAGTAAATCATCTGTTCTCTTCTTTCCTTTATCTATCTTATTTAAATGGGAACCAGCTTTAGTACTAGTTCCGGGCTCAGATTCTTTTATGTAGTTAATCTCAGTACTAACCACTTCTTCTAAATTTTTATTTTAGCTAGCATTAGTACTAGCCTCTCTCACCTGATCATGATATGGTTCTTAAGAATCTTATTACTTCTAAGCTTAGACAGTGCTTTTGTATTCTCAAATTGGGAACTCTTAGGTGGGACATTGAATTGATAACTAGATCTAGATGGTTGGTAGACATTAAGTGGATTATTTATGAAATTTATAATTAGTAAGCTCAGTAAGTGATCTAGTTCTCTCCTCATACTAGACTCAACTAGTTGTTCCATTTAAGCTTCTAGCCTGGGGATAGATTGTTGTTGAGTCAAAATTAATTATTGCAGATGATTAAATATATCATTGGCTAGATCGATCTATTGAGAAGGTAGGTATGATGGCTGATTATAATATGATGGTTGAATAGATTGACTAGGCTGACTACTATTATAGGCATAGTTTTGGTATTAATGCCTGTTTTGATAATTTTGAATAGGTAAAATTTGGATCTAAGCCTGAGTCTATTGAGGTATCCAAGAAAAATTTAGGTGGTTCCTCCAATCAGGATTATATGAATTTAAAAATAAATCATTAACTAGCTTAGGGTAGCCTTATGTAGCTTGGACTTTGTTGGTGTAGAATTTGGTTGATGTCGGATCGAGCTAGAGTCAAGGAAAATGAGGTCACCGTCGGTGACCTACAAAATAAAGTTCCATCCAGAGTCGATGGTAGTGACTCCAATAGGATCCTCCGACGATCAAGTCAGCTCTTCTGGCCAATAGAAATGGAGTCTCAGAAAAGAGTTTGGCAGAGTTTAGAGGAGAGGAGAGCTTAGAAAAAATATATCTTGAGGATCCTTTTTTATAGATGAAACTTGTAGTAGATTGATAGTGATAGCTACAGTCATCTGGTAGCGGGCCGCTCGAGGCTTGATGGAGTCTGTCATGGAGGGAGCGTCGGTTATAGCATCGCCTATAGTAGACTGATGGCGACAGCCATAGCTGTCTGGTACTGAGTCGCTCGGGGCTACGTAGGATTCGGTATGGAGAGAAAGAGGTGTCGTCAGACTGATAATGATTGTTTGTTGAGATTCAATAATCGAAATTTAGAAGAAACAAGTGTTGGTCGGTGAAGAGCTTCGACATACATCAATTTTAGAGGAGTTCAGACTCCTAAAGGGAATACATCTAGAGGAGATCATTCGGGAGCAATCCATTGGAGGAATCCGACTGAAGAAGAAGTCCGACTCCTGAAGGAGCTCGGTCGAAGGAGAAGTCCAGAAGGAGTTCGGCTCCTGCGAAAACTCAACTGAAGGAGGGATCTAGAAGGAGTTTGGCTTCTATAGGAGTTTGACTGAAGAAGGGATCTAGAAGGAGTTTGGCTTCTATAGGAGTTTGACTGAAGGAGAGGTGCGGAGGAAGTTCGACTTCTGAAGAAGTCTGATTGAAGGAAAAGTTTGGAGAGGAGTTCGGCTCCCGTAGGAGTCCGACTGAAGGAGAAGTTCAGATAGGAGTTCGGCTCCTATAGAAGTCCGACTGAAGGAGAGGTGTGGAGGGAGTTTGGCTCCCGTAGGAGTCCATCTGAAGGAAAGGTGTGGAGGGAGTTCGGCTCCCGTAGGAGTCCGTCTAAAGGAGAAGTTTGACTTCCGTAGGAGTCCGACTAAAGCAGAAGTTCGAAGAGGAGTTTGGCTCCCATAGAAGTCTGACAAAAGAAGATGTCTGGGAGAAGTCCAACTCCTGAAGAAGTATGAAAGGTGTCTGGATCTTGGGGAAGTCTGGCTCTTGGAAAGTTCGGCAGGAATTCGGTCGTTAGGAGAGTTCGACTGGGGCTCGACTGCTAAGAAGTCCAATCGACTAAAGGGATTCGACTGGGGCTCAGCCGTCGAAGCTCTTCCATGATTATCGATTGTATTAGGCTAAGCATCAGGCTGGACTTCAGTGGGAGTGGGATTTATCTTCAACAATAGTCTCTCCCACTCTCCAATTCGAAATTTGAAGGAAGAGATTGCAAAAAGATGACTGTCGAAGTTCTTTTTTAGGCTCTACACTCGTTGAAGTTGAAGCTCGAGGGAGATCTTATCTCCAGTAGAGGTTGAAGTTGAAATCGAGACTAGAAAAAGATCTTGTCTCCAACTAAGGTTGAAGTTGAAGTTGAGGCTCAGAGAAGACCTCATCTCTAGTTGAGGTTGAAAAAGATCTCATCTCCTGTTGATGCAGTTGTTGAAGCTCAGGGGAGATCCTATCTCCAGTCGAGATTGAAGAAGATCTCATCTTTGGTTGACATAGATGTTGAAGCTTGGAGGAGATCCTATCCTCAATCGAGGTTGAAGGAGATCTTGTCTTCTGTTGACGTAGAAGCTCGGAAGAGATCTCATCTCTAGTCGAGGTTGAAGGAAATCTTACCTCCTATTGATGTAAACTTTGAAGCTCGGGAGAGATCTTATCTCTAGCCGAGATTAAAGGAGATCTTATCTCCTATTGACGTAGACTTTGAAGCTTGGGAGAGATATTATCTCTAGCCGAGGTTGAAGAAGATCTCATCTCTTATTGACGTAGACTTTGAAGCTCGAGTGAGATCTTATCTCTAGCCGAGGTTGAAGGAGATCTCATCTCCTATTGATGTAGACTTTGAAACTCGGAAGAGATACGGAAGAGATCTTATCTCTAGCCAAGGTTGAAGGAGATCTCATCTTTTATTGGCGTAGACTTTGAAGCTCGAGAGAGATCTTATCTCTAGTCGAGGTTGAAGAAGATCTTATCTCCTGTTGACGTAGACTTTGAAGCTTAGAAGAGATCTTATCTCTAGCCAAGGTTGAAGGAGATCTTATCTTCTATTAACATAGACTTTGAAGCTCGAAAGAGATCTTATCTCTAGCCGAGGTTGAAGGAGATCTTATCTCTTATTGACATAGACTTTGAAGCTCAGGAGAGATCTTATCTCTAGTCGAGGTTGAAGGAGATCTTATCTTCTATTAACGTAGAAGCTCGGAAGAGATCTTATCTCTAGTCAAGGTTGAAGGAGATCTTATCTCCTATTGACATAGACTTTGAAGCTCGGAAGAGATCTTATCTCTAGCTAAGATTGAAGGAGGTCTTATCTCTTGTTGACATAGACTTTGAAGCTCGAAAGAGATCTTATCTCTAGCCAAGATTGAAGAACTTTAACTTGCTCATGTTAGGATGAGGTTCTCCTCTTGTTCCTAACACGGCCACTATTGACTGCTTTTTTTCTATCATCACATAGTTTTTGCACCAAGAAATAATAATATTGAAATGGAGAAATTTTATTGAAGGAAAATTACTGGCAGCACATCCTCAAATTCTCTATGTTTCAAGGTCGTGGGAGCGTTGTTCCTCCGAGTTCCTTCAGACGATAAGTTCTGGATCGGACGACCTCCTCTATCTCCTGCTGGCCTTCTCAATTTGGAGCAATCTTCTCTCGACTTTGAGGCTGAGAGATGATGGCTCATCGAAGTACCAAGCCCCTCCCAGAGGTAGCATTGATGATGTCGGGAGGTGGCCGATCTTCTTGTTGTTCCTCCATTATTGGTGGTTCTAGCTACGACAGCGTCCTTGGCCGATCTTCTCCTGCTTTAGACTGATATCTGAGGAATCAACCCAGCTAGCCTCTCTTGATGAGCTCCTCGATTTCATCTCAGAGCTGAATAAATTCTTCAGTGTCATGGCCGTGGTCACGATGGTAGAGGCAGTACTTGCTTCGATCGCACTTATTTGGGGGACATCATAATTCTTCTGATCTTGATAGTTGATTTTTAATTTCCATCAGAACTTGAGTTTTAGGAGCATTAAGGAGGACGTAGTTGTGAAACCTTTCGAGAAAAAAACTTCTTCGTGCCCTTCTATTGGGGCTTCCTTGATGATGAGCTCGAGAAGTTTGGGCTCGCTTGCGCTCGGGGGGAGTCCATGAGCGTGGCCAAACTTTACTCGGCCCTCCATCGATGGTGGGTCTAATAGACTTGTCCGCCCGTCACTTCCCTACGATTTCTTCATCCTTCAACTTGAAGGCTTCTTTCGTACGAACATATCTCTCGGCTCGGGCTAGCAGATCGGCAAAGTTCCTATGGTACTTCTTCTCCAAAAAAAATAACAAATCATTCTTTTGAAGCCGCCCTTGAGTGCGGCCATTGCAACTGACTGGTCTAAGTTTTAGACCTCCAACGCAGCAGCATTGAATTGGATGACATAAGCTCGAATGGATTCTCCCTCCTTCTGCTTGACATTCATCAGAGAATCTGAACCTCGGTGCGGACGTCGGCTGCTGACGAAGTGAGCCACGAACTGATGGCTCATCTGATTAAAAGAGAAGATCGTACCTAGCTTCAACATCGAGTATCAGTTTTTTGCTGCTTCCTTTAAGATAGATGGAAAAGCTTGACATAATATGGCGTCTGGTGCGTCATGAAGTAGCATCATAATCCAAAAGGCCTCCAAATGATCAACCGGATCAGAGGTTCCATCATAGTTTTTAAATTGAGAGAGCTTGAAGTTCGGTGGAATGGACTCTCACATAATTTGGGGAGAGAAAGGAGGATCGATGCAGACGTCGTCACAATAAGCCAGAATGACATGATGGAGTTCCTCAATCCATCGATCCATCTTTCGTATTTTGTGATCAAGGATGTTGTCTCAATCACAGATCTTGGAGGGCTTTCGACTACAAATGGGGAAGATCTCCTCTAGGAGAGAATCATGATCTGAACGCAGATCCTCTGCTCTTTGTTTCTCCTTCCTAAGGGTGATGGGCATGCTAGCCCAAGTGCTCTTCCTTGGGATCGATTTTTGATATCCTAATGGTGGGTTTTCTGATGGAGTCATCGTCGGAGGCTGCCACATGGTCTGCACCATCTTGATGAGACCTTGAACCCACTGCATCAGTAAGTTAAACTACTCCGGATCTACCATGGTTATCGATAGAGGTGGAGGTTGAAGTGCCAGTGATGGAGCAAGAATGAATGGATCCGACTTAGATCTGAAGGCAGAAGCATTAGATCTTCAAGTAGTCATCTTCTTTTGAGGTATTTCTTAGGATTGAGAAAGAGGATGGAGATGAACCTTGAAGGAGAAGGTCAGTAGGATCGATTAATCACTCCTTTAAGAATAAAGGTACCTCAAAGACAGAGATCCTTCCTCTAGCACAAATTTTGTTGTTGCAGAATTTGGTTGATGTTGGATTGAGCTAGAGCTGAGAAAGATGAGGTCGCCATCGGTGATCTATAAAATAAAGTTTCATCTGGAGTCAGTGGTGGTGGCTCCGAAAAAATCCTTCGATGATCAAGTCAGTTCTTTTGGCCAATAAAAATGAAGTACTCAAGAAAGAGTTTGGTAGAGTTTAGAGGAGAGGAGAGCTTAGAAAAAATATATCTGAAGGATCTTTTTTTATAGATGGAGCTTATAGCGGATTGATAGTGATAGTTGTAGCCGTCTGATAGCGAACTGCTTAAGACCTGATGGAGTCTGTCGTAGAGGGGGCACCGTCTGTAGCAAATTGATGGTGACAGCCGTAGCTGTCCAATACTGAGCTACTTGGAGTTACGTGGGGTTCAGTACGAAGAGAGAGAGGTATTGTCAGACTGATAATGATCGTTCGTTGAGATTCAATAATCGATGTTTGGAGGAAGCAAGTGTTGGTTGATGAAAAACTTCAACATATATTAATTTCAGAGGAGTTCAGACTTCTAAAGGAAATACATCTGAAAGGGATCATCCAGAAGCAATCTGCTGGAGGAATCTGACTGAAGGAGAAGTTCGAAAGGAGTTCAACTTCTAAAAAAGTTCGACTGAAGAAGAAGTTCGAAAGAAGTTTAGCTCCTGCAGAAACTTGACTAAAGAAGGGATCCAGAAGAAGTTTGGCTCCCATAGGAGTTTGACTGAAGAAGAGGTACGGAGGAAGTTCGGCTTTCGTAGGAGTCTGACTGAAGAAGTTCGGAGAGGAGTTCGGCTCCCATAGAAGTCCGACTGAAGGAGAAGTTTGGAGAGAAGTTTGGCTTCCATAGGAGTCCGACTGAAGAAGAGGTATGGAGGGAGTTCGGCTCCCGTAGGAGTCTGTCTGAAAAAGAAATTCGGAGAGGAGTTCGGCTCCCATAGGAGTCCAACTGAAGGAGAAGTTTGGAGAGGAGTTTGGCTCTCATAGAAGCCTGACAGAAGAAGATGTCTGGGAGAAGTTTGGCTCCTGAAGAAGTCTGGGAGGAGTCCGGATCCTAAAAAAGTTCTGCTCCTGGAGAGTTCGACAGAAATTCGACCGTTGGAAGAGTTCGACTGGAGCTCGACCACTGAGAAGTTCGATCGGCTAAAGAAATTCGACTGGGACTCGACCGTCAAAGCTCTTCCATAATTATCGATTGCATTGGACTAAGCATCATGCTGAACTTCGACGGAAGCGGGGTTTATCCCCAACAGACTTGTTCTTAGATAAAAGATGAAAATTATGCAGCCATGGGATATTCACCCACAAGATGGGTTGGGCCAGCATAAATAGAATAAATCTCCTGATAATTAGAAGATGGTGGGTATTATGCAGGAGTTTGTTGACCTAGGTTTAGAAATTGATCTATTTTTTGGGCAACCAGGTCCACTTTATTTATCAGGTTAAGTCAATCTTAGAACTAGATTCTAAGTATTTAAATTCATAGATCCACGCCTGCTTTTGGTAGAAAGATAATGAAGCATGGTTAATTAAGTTTTCACTTAAAGTTTCAAACAAGGTATAGGCTTCATCCTCACTTTTATTTATGAATGTATCTCCACAGGATGCATCTACCAACTGTCTATATTGGTCTTCTAAACTCTCATAAAAAGCTTGAATAATTTGCCACTTAGATAGACCATGATATGGGCATTTTCTAAGAAGTTTCTTAAATCTTTCTTATGACTCATGAATTTGTTTTCCTAGAAGCTGAGCAAATCTAGTGATGGCTCGTCTCATGGTGTTGGTTCGATCTATGAGATAAAATTTCTTAAGAAACTCATGTTTTAATTCAGTCCAACTTTTGATTAGTCTCCTTATTGTATTAAGCCGGTACTTGGCTTTATTTTTTAGTGAAAAAAAAAAAAGATTAGTATAAGGGCATCATCAGTCAAATTTTAAATTTTACCATAGAGCAAATTTCTAAAAATTCATCCAGAAGCTTATAAGGATATTCAGTGATGTTTTCGTAGAAATATGGAAGCATCTGGATTGTAGTTGACTTGATCTCATAATAGCTAGCAGGGATATCAGGTAAGTAGATACAAATTGATGGATTATATGTGGAAGAAATAAAGTATTTTTTTATCTATTTAGGTGGTTCTCTAGGATTTTCAGTCATTTGATTATCAGATTTAATATGGATCAACCGTTCAATTTCATGATTGGATTCAACTAGGTCAAGTAAAGCAATCTCCTACCATGCATGTACTAGTGCAACCCTGACGTATGGTTCAAAATTTTTTTTAATTTTTTATTATTTTATTATTTTTTATTATTTTATTTTTTAATTTTTTATAATTTTATTTATATTTTAATTATTTTATTTATTATTTTTAATTTAGTTTAATTTAATTTAACTTTTGGAGAAGAAAAGAAGAAGAAAGAGAGAAGAGTTCTCAAGAAGAGAACCTAAGGAGTCTTAGAGCTAAGAAGAGAGAGAGAGAGAGAAGAATTAAGTTTTTATTAGGTTTGATATTTTAGTTAGCAATCAAGTTGACAATCAATCATGACTAAAGGTTATCCTAGATCTAAATAGCTCCTAACTGCCAAGATCATCTTTAAGCCTTTCAAGTATAAGATCAGCCACTCAACTGACCAAGTAAATATAAGGTTTGTAGGAGTCCTCCCGTTGCTTTTCTTAGACACTAATTATCTTGACCAGATAAGCTAACGAAATCAATTAAGTAACCACATTCTTTCGAGATGTTACTTGCCTTAGACACCAGTCAAACTAACTAATTCTAACCTGATCCAACTCTTACAATTTTTTTTCTTAATGAGCTCGAGTTCCTAGGATTAATGTCTAATTGATTTTAAATTATAAGCTTAAGTTATGCAAATGCTGGTTGGTTGTTTATGAGCCAAGAAAGGGTGATCAAATTTTTACCTTATCTTGATTAATGAATTGTATCTTTAAATTGATTTAAAGATGAATATGCTCAATCACTTTCAAATAAGGGATTCTATGCAACTAAATTAGATGCATGAAATTAATTAAACTTGAGAGGCTTACCTTATCTCTAGCGATTATAAAAAAATAAAAATAAAAATAAAACTAATATGATGGATACACTAAGCAATTAGAATTTTTACTCTTATCATGAAGCTTTTAATTAAGTTTAAGTGAATATTTTTAAAATTAATTTAAAAATAAAATAAATAATAATTAAAAAAGTTTAGGATTAGGATTGATCTCACCAAGCAAACTTAGAAGCTTTCCTCCTTGCCCTAATTTTTTCTTGCTCTTATTCTCCTCTTTTTTCTATAAAATAAATAAAAAAGTTAGTAGATAATTTTTACACAAAAAAGAAATTAAAATTTTATTTATAATTTATTTATAAAAAATTAAAAAAATTAAAAATTTTAATACTCATGCTATCCTGATAATGGCGTCAAAAACTTAATAAGAGCGTGATGTTGTCATTAAGACATCATATTTATCAGTTTAATTCTGACTTCTTAAAATAATTCAAAAATACGTACAAAGTAGCGAGTTGAATCGAATCTATAGAGAAGACAGTGTTTTCATTTTAAAATCTTTAATTTTTATAAAAAAAATTTAAAAAAATTAAAATTAAAAAATAAAATTATAAATAAAAATAAAAATTAAATAATGTAGAAAATTAAACTTGGTACTAAGATCTACTATATAGATCCTAGTATCTACTTGCAAAAAAATAAAGAGCAACAAAATTAAAGAGCAAAAATTAAATTTATAATTAAAAATAAAGAGCTAAAATCTAAATAGTAAAAAAATAAAATTTATATTAATTTAAAGTTTAAAATTTAAATACATGAAATTTAAAAAGAATAAGAAAATAAAATAAAAACTAGAAGTAGGTTGATCTTGATCTTGGATCAACGTTGGTATTGAGATGGTGTAAAAAATCGGCTCTTCCTCTCAACACAGTCTGCCTCAAAGCAATCATGAATTTCAAAGCTATCTCTATCCTATACCATCACCTTTTCTTGATCGAAGATACTGAACTCTAGAGTCTTGGGGTCCTTAAATAGGTGTTGGAGGAGAGGGATAATTGCTATCAACCGATATAGGACCAAAATAGTATGTAGAACCATGTATGAAGAGGAATCTGGGTGAAAATCAAATTAAAACACTACCTAATCAAGTTCTATTGAGTATTGTATGAGTTTTGGGTCTTCCAGTCATCAGATACGAATCCAATACTTCAAAAATCATCAAAAACTAGTGTGTATCAGCCCATATCGAGTTGGAATAAGTTTTGGCCATCCGATCAAGCTTGATGGAGAAGATCTGGCCATTGGATTGCCTTCTGGGAAACTAAATCAGCGTCGGGAGCTCGCATCAGCCGTTGGATCAAAGTTTGGGCGAGATCTGACCATTGGATCATCATAATGATCGTTCAGAACCATTGGATGGCGCATTGTGGAGTCGGAGAATTCGAATCAAAATTGAAAAATGCCACAACCATCCGATCTTGACCGGTAGTGAGCATAGCCATTCGATCATGCATCATTGTTCCTATAGACCGCTATGAACCAAGCTTGTTGAAGACCAGATCCAATCAACATGCGGCATGCATGGAAAATGACAAGAATACCCCTACTAAGTGGTCTTACATGAGCCGTGATGAATTTGACGTCAAGGTGATGTCAACGGCGCGCGGGGGTGGGTTGGCTGGCATTGGGCAGCTTTCTTTAGCTTGGCACGCCGATTGGGAAGAACATGTCGGCTTGGCTGAATGCATCGACTAGGCTGCTCTAGCTTGGGCACGCCGGCTGTACCGGTTTCCTTTTTTATTTTTTATTTTTTCTTTAAAACTTCATATCAAATCTAATTTAAATCAGATTTGCTCCAAATTTATTTTATTATGATCAAAAAAATGAGCTCTTTGTATTTATAATCATATATTCTACAAACGATAAATAAAAATATTAATTCTTAAAAATAAAGCTAAATTAATTCATAAATTAATATTTTTATTGGTGAATTTATGGTACTTATCAATTATTTATATGGTGAGCATTATGAAATTTTCATAGATCATAAAAGTTTAAGTATACCTTTACTCAAAAGAAGTTAAATTTGAGATAAAGAAGATGGTTAGAAGTACTAAAGGACTACAATTTGACTATAAGTTACCATTCGAAGAAGGCGAATGTTATAGCTGATGCTTTGAGTAGAAAATTTTTAGGTAAATTAGTAGCTTTAATTATATATTTTATTAGATCTAGAAAGATCAAAAATTAAGATACAACTATATAATCCTTAGGTCCAACTTGTAAATCTTATAGTGCAGCCAACTTTGATTGAAAGAATTAAATCAGCTCAAAAAGGGACCTATAACCATGAAAAGTCAAAGAGACAGTAGAATCTGGTACACAATCTAAATTTTGGATACATATGGATGGTTCCTTATGGTTTGGTAATAGGCTATGTGTTTCCAAGGTTCCAAAATTAAGGAATAAGATCCTAGAGGATACTCACAGTTCAGCTTATACTATGCATCCAGAAGGTATTAAAATGTATCGAGATTTCAAAGAAAACTTCTAGTGGTCTAACATAAAAAAGGATATTGCACAGTATGTGGCTCAATGTCTAATATGTCAACAGATAAATGCTAAATATCAGAGACCAGCAGGACCACTATAGTCTCTTCTTATACGTCCGTGGAAATGAGAGCATATCATATTAGACTTTGTAACTGGTTTGCCTAAAACACTTTGAAATAATAATATTGTGTGGGTAAATATGGACCGTTGACAAAATTAGCTCACTTCTTAACTTTTCGAGTTGGTCTTTTCTTGGAAAAATTGATGGATTTATATATAGAATAGATAGTAAGACTGCATGGGATACCTGTTATTATTATATCAAATCAAAAGTAGATTTATTTCATAGTTTTGGAAGAGTCTTTACAAAGCTCTTAGCACTAAGTTAAACTTCAGTATAGCATTTCATCCCCAAACTGACAGACAATCAAAATAGACAATTCAAATCCTAGAATATATGTTGAGAGCTTATGTCATGGACTCAGTCGGTGCATGGGATATTTACTTGTTATTAGTTGAGTTTGCTTGTAATAATAGTTACCAAGTAAGCATCCAGATAGCTCCTTTTGAAGCTATGTATCATAAGAAGTATGGATCTCCTATTTATTGGGATGATGTAGGAGAGAGAAAATTACTAGGGCTGGAAATAGTGCAGCAAATCATGGATAAAGTATAAATGATCTGGAAATGATTTTGTTCAACTCAAAGTAGGCAAAAGAGTTATACTAACAATGAAAGAAGAGAGATAGAGTATCAAGTGGGTGATCATGTTTTTCTGAGAATTTTTTCTACAAAAGGTGTGATGAGATTTAAAGTCTATGGTAAATTAAGTCCTAAATATATGGGCCCTTTTGAAATTTTGGATAGAGTCAGAGAGATTGCATATTAGTTAGCACTACCACCAACTTCGTCAAGTGTGAATAACGTATTTCATTTATCGATATTGAGGAAATATATTCCGAATCCGAGTCACGTGGTAGAATGTGAACCCTTGCATCTTCAAGAGGATCTGACCTATAAGGAGAACATCTTCAGGAGGATCTGACCTACAAGGAGCATCCGATGCAGATTGTTGACAAGAAAGATCAAATAATGCGGCATCAAACTATACCTTATATGAAGATATAATGGAGCAACTACAAGAAAAGAGAGGCTATATGGGAACTCGAAGAAGAAATGAGAGTCAAGTATCCATAACTTTTTGAAACTTCAGGTATGCTAATTTCGAGGATGAAATTATTTTAAGAGAGAAGAATATAATAGTCCAGCTAAATTGAGCATTTGGACTTAGCTCGAAGTAAAAGGGCCCAACACCCAACATCCATGCATGTGGCACATGGAAGAGAGGAGGAAGAAGACTCCTAATTGGAGTCTTCTTCTCTCCCGATTCTGACAAGATCCGGGCCATAGGAGTTCTGATTAACTTAGGAGACCTCCATATAAGAAGCCCCTTCCTCTTCTTGGATTATGCACTTGGGTTGTGTGAGAAATCACCATGAATGATTAGGTGTTTATTTCATGGATCACCATTAGGGAAAATGGGTCACCGTAACCCTTTCTTGGGACATCGGAGCAAGGTAAGCTCCTCCTCCTTTCTTTCTTTCTTCTTTTGCATTGCTGGCACTCGATTGAAGTCGATGAGCCATCAGTTTTGGTTCAAAAATAGGGCAGACCCTTTTTTTTTCTTTTCTCACATGCTACCGATAATAGCCACCATTGGGGCTATTGTCAGGGCCACAGCCTCACCGCCACCGAGGACCGCCATGAGTGGCCAGCCCCAGTCTTCCATGGCCACAAATGGGAGAGGAGAAAGGTGGGATTAAATTTCCTATATTAAAGAGAAGGGAGAAGAAGAGAGAATTCTTCTCTCTCTTCTAGTTTTTTAATCAATCAATTAATTCATTAATTAATTAATTTTCTCTTAGATGGGTTATGAGAAATTTTAGAAAAAAGAAAAATCTTGGGGATGGGGGTGTGGACCCGGTGAACCCTGACAGAGGGTTCTACATAATTAAGTTGATTTAATTAATTTATTTTTAAATATTAATTTGAATATATTTGAGAGCAAACCATCAGTCGATAAAACATCAAGTAGAGTTTTGACATCCATATCACAATCTAGTGAGTCCAATTTACCATTAATTGAGGTAAGAACTTTTTATACATGTTCACCAATATATGTACCATTTTTATCGTTGGATTTGTATCATTAGGTTTGCATCATGAATCCTATTTTGCATAAGAAAATATGGTTATGTAAATTTCAACATGATTATTATTTATGTTGTTTTTATGCAAAAGCTATACTATATGGCATACAACCTAAAATTGTCTTGAGATATTGAAAAGAAATTATAGATAAATTTGCAATCAATTGCAAAGAATAAATCATAGATAATTAAAAGAATATAAAGTGGTTTGAACTAGTCTCATCATGGGACAACCCACTAGGAGCTTATGCCCGGAGGCCTCTAGAGGCTTATACATAAGTCAGCCCATTAGGAGCTCATGCCTAGGACAGTCCATCAAGAGCTTATGCCTGAGATAGCCACCACGGGCTTATACATGGTCAACTGACCAGGAGCTCATGCCTGGGACAGCTTGCCAAGAGCTTACCATGGGCTTATACATGATCAGCCGGCCAGGAGCTAATGCTTGAAACAATCTGTCAGGAGCTTTTGCCTGGGACAATCCTCACAGGCTTACGCATGGAATTTTTGGTTTGACAAAAATTGAGACATAATCTTAGTTAGTCCAAAATCAAAAAGAAAAAACTAAGAAATATAGAAGTATGATAAAAGAAAATGATGACAAATTAAGAATTAAATGCTAAATAAAAAGGTTTTATATGTTGGCATATGATGACATATCTCTTTTGATAAGATATATATTTGATATACATTTATATGGTTATTTGAGTTATTCTACATATTTGATATGTGAATACATGTTTTATTGTTTATTGCTATTTTTGAATTATATTATTATTATTGGTATAGATATATGGTAATTCTTATTAAACTGGAAAAGCTCATATTCCTATATTATTATGTTTTTTTATGAACGCAAGAAGCTTAATTAATTTGGATGAGTAGGCAAGAGGTCTGAGTACTAGAACTTTTAAAGTCTTAGATAGTTTAATTTTTGGATATCATTGAACATCTGAATCATTGTATATAAACAAGTTAACTATTTATTTTAATAAAATGACTCGGTTGACATATTTGATATTTATTTGATTATTTTGGAGATATTTGAGTTTATTTTTATTTTAGACCTTACATGATCTCTAGGGCATCGCTCTAGGGTTCATGCAGTTGTATCATATGGCCGACCCCGGATGCAAGGTTCGAGATATGACATATGGCTCATGGATTTCAAATGATGCTCACACAACTACAGCAAAGCAATCTATAATTGGTTATTCTATAAGAATTAACAGACTTCTTATTAGTAAATAATCAATCTCCTGGAGATGCTATTAGTAAAATCGGAATACTACGCATGTATAAACCATCTTCAGCTGATGTGCATGATCCTTCTTCTTTATAGGTATATATGAATTATTTTCTATATAATAAAATATTTTGATTATTTCACAAAAATAAATTATTTTCATTATATATAGTAAATCTATATTGTTTAGGATTTTGATTATTCAATGTTGTCTCTTATGGGATTTAATTTTCGTTCATGCTAGAGACATGCTTCAAAGGGAGATAATGCTATGGAGAGAGAAGATTATTCATTGAGAGGATAATTAAGAAAAAATATAATGACTATTGAATATTATTTCTTATATTTTTTTTTTGAATATTAATAGTTGAGTGTTGATGGTATATGAAGTCATGAACTGCATTTTGGTATTAATACACTATTAAGATTTTATTATGATGAATATGTTTTGCAATTATAATTTTAATTGTTACATGTTATCATGATTTATTGATATTTAAAAAATATATGTCATTAAGAAAAATATTAAAATGGGGATATGCAATAATTATATTTTGAAAATACATGTTATAAATATAAAAATAGAATATGTTGTTTAAAATAAGATATACAACAGTAAAAATTTGTTGTTTAAATATAAAAAATTATTGCCAAAAAATTTGACAAAATCATTGCCTATAATTAAAAATTCATTGCAAAAAATTCTTAAAAAATGTTGTCTAAACATAAAAATTGTTACCAAAAAATCTAACAAAATAGTTGTCAATAATCAAAAAATTATTGCATAAGATTTCTCAAAAGTCATTGCTTAAACAATCTAAAATTGCTGTCAAAATATTAAAAATGATTGCATAAATATAAAAAATTTAATTGTCTAAATAAAAACAACCATCCTCTAAACAAATAAATATCGTTGGCTAAATATAACAAACCATTACCTTAAATGAAAAGAAATGTTACAATAATCTTTAGAAAATCATTGTCTAAATATGAATAACCATTGTCTGAAATATAAAACCATCAAATCCTCCTAAAAACGGTCACCTGAACAATCATAACTATTATAAAAATTTATAACAAATCATTGCATAAAGTGAATAACTATTGCTAATTATTCCAAAAAAATCATTGCCTAATAAGAAAAATCATTGTCAACATCTCGAAAAAAAGTACTATCTTAGCAAAAACAACCATTGCATTTTATTTGTTACAACTATTGTAAATACCCATTAAAAGTCCTTGCATGAGGTTCTATTACATAGCAGTTATTTAATCATTGGCTTAAAATCAAAATATTATTGCTTTTAACTTTACACAATGGCTGCATAATTAGCGGTCAGCAAATCGTTTCCCAAACCATTAGGCAATGGTTTTGAACCTCCAAGCAATATTTTTTTGGCTGTTGCCTAAGATTATTTTTATTATAGTGATCCTAGTGAAGGGGGTTGGAATACTATGCTAGTGACCTCTCTACTTGAGAATCAGCTAGTCAAAATGATTCTGGCCTAGGCTGTCCCTACCCATGGCAACTAGGATGTCAGAGTCTAGGGGGCCTTTTCTAGCTCAAGTGTGGCAGCTAGGGATCTTTATGATTTGTATAGAAGGGAGACGACCAGGAGGATGAATGTAGATTGATTCGGGAAGCTTGGCATGCACCCCCAAGTCTACCTCTTTATGTGGAAGGTGGCATGGGGTCGCCTCCCCATAAGGATGATTTTGAGGGATAGAGGCTTGGATCTACCTACTGATTGCTCTAGGTGTGATCTAGATGATGAGACTGTGGGCCATAGCCTCTTTCAATGTCCTCATGGGTATAGCTAAGATCTTGCTTGTTCTCGATGGTTGCTCTCTTAGCAACACAAATTTGAATTTTTCTTGAAGCTCTATGGAGTAGTGTTGCCTCTGAGACCTTCATATTATCTTACATCAAAGCTGCTGATGTCGCATACTATATTTCACTAAACTAGAAACAACTTGATCTTTGAGTTCAGGAGGTAGGCTACGAGGATTACCTTTGAGAGGGCTATGACTTAGGCTACAAAGATTGTCCAGCCATCTACTAATTTGATCTTGATGCCTAAGACATCTGGGACTCCTATTGCTCATGCAATGACCCATCTGATGTTCATCACTTAGGAGCCGCCACTCTCGAGTTTTATGTCAACTTTGATAGCATGTGTCAAGCAATAAAGGAGGAGCTAAGTTTGTGATTCCAGAACCAGATTCGAGGCTCACTATTGTAGGAGGCAGCCACCTAATAAATGTCTCAATCCTATATGTAGAGGGCCTAGGCAGGCATTTTGTATGCAAGATTGATCCTAGGGGCACAATGCATTATCATGGAGGAATATTCCACCACCATTATAGGTTGGACGCGGGGATAAGTTAGAGCAGCCCATGTGCGCCAACTGTTGTAAGATATCTGGACATCACATCAGTGAGGGGATGTGCCTCTGTGGATATATAATATATTTATTGGGAGATAATTGGTTTGCTACTTTTGTTGTTGAGCATTCGGATGTATGCTATAAACTGACACCCAAATGGCCCTTCTATCTTTTCATAATATTTATTTTAAATATTTTTTATTATATCCATACTAGATTTGCATGATCTCTTTTGCCTTATCAAAAAAAAAAAAGTATGTAGAAACTGAATTTAGGAGAATAGGATGTTTTCATTTCCTTCTAAAATTAAAATGGAAACGAAACGCCCATCTAAATGATTGAAATGGAAGTCAATTATTCCTATTTTCTTTTCAAAATTCAACTCACCCCAATCAAACATACCTTAAGGTATGTGTATGTTTTGAGTCAAGTTGATAGGAATATATTGATGTTAGCTTTTTTTTTGAATCTGCCCGTATATTCAAAACTAAGGTTTTAGCTGAGGCATAATCTTGTTTTTATAATGGATCTTACCAAAACCACGGGCAACCACTAAAATAGTTATATTGGCCATTAGTTATATCAAAATATAATTTTTAAAATTTTTAATATTAAAAAGATAACTAAAACTATGGTTGCTTAATAGTGGATGATGATATACCTTAGAATCGATCATACCTGACTGACTGATCAATTAGAGCTCACCATAAAGTCTCCGACCAACTAATTAAAGCTGCTACATAGCCGATCCAAAGGTGCATGGAGATTTCACATGCTCTCCCTAATGGTGACTGCTCGGCTATAATCGTGAGCACTTCTCATAACTATTGAGTATGATGCATAGGTGGAATACTCTTATGAGACCTTTGAGATGCGTGACCAGCTATCAGAAACAATGGATCCATATGTCTAGATTACTCGACAATAGGTGCCGATCCTCATCTATATCAACCATTCTTGAAAGACCCTCTAGGTAAGTACTCTCAAGTTGTCATACACTCTACCACCTGATAACCCCTCTATTATTGCCTAAGAGTCTATCTGACTAATTAGATTGGATCAAGCGTCACCGTGAAGGTCTGAGTGTGGTCTCCTTTCTGCAGCCTCACTTCGGATGCAACCCGCATTGGAGCAATTGCCACCCAAGCTGTACTTCATCTTCGAAGGCTCATGGTGATCTCAAACCAACCTCTCTTATTTGCTCAACCATTCGTCCAAGTCCTTCAATAGATTAGCCCACCAGCATCCCGATAGGATCGATTCCTAGTGGAAACAGACGGTAACAAATAAAAAATAAAACAGTGTTATCTCTCTTTGGTTTAAATTAGATAAATAATTTTTACATGTACAATCACTGAATTTTTAGATAGAAATTTTAAATTTTGAAAATATTATTTTATTTAGGAGAAGATACAAGTAAAAGTAATAAATATTATTTATGTTATAACAATCAGGTATGATGGTAAATAACAAAAAAAGAAGGACCATTATACATTTTTTTAAAAAAAAAAAAAGAAAAATCAGTATAGGGCTGCCCTCAGCAAATGATTACTGTTATTACCATTATACTGAACAATATGTATTAGCTTTGGATGGGATATATTCCTTGGGTTATTGGTACTATTGAAACTTCGTTCCATATTGTATACTTGATTATGAGAGCTTTAAACTAATTGACTATTGAAATTATATATTTATTTTGAATTGCAAGAAATTATATATGATCTAAGTTGTATCATATGATAGATTCTTGACAAACTAGGAAGGGGGAAAGGGAAAATAATTTCCATCCATTCTGAATTGGGTAACATCCAAAGTTAAATTGTTTATGACGCTAATGTGTATCCTGATTGTTGGAAATCCATGCAAGTAGATTTTTAGAAGATTTGCCTTTTCCTTGTGGCACTAATTAAAATACATGAGTTAATAAATAACTATTTTAAAATAAATGGCATCTTTGGCATGCAACAATTGCTTCGCACTTTTGCATGAATTGCACACTAAGGTTCAATTTCTTCACACTTTTATATGATAAGATATTTGATTGAATTATTTGCATTCCTACCATCCTTAAGTAATGGAATAAAAACATTTACCAAAATGGGATTAAAGGGAGAGGAAAAAATTAACATGATTAGATGCATCAGAAATGAGAAAATGCTGACATTATGGTTTTTTAACTACCAGTAAAAATGTCTTTCCTTATGGTGAAAGAACATTTTACACATGATATTAAAAGGCAAAAAACAAAAGAAAAAGGACAACTGCCAGGTGAAAAGTGCATGCAAGGGAGAAGAAGTTAGATTACAAATCTGTCTAGAGAATTGAGTTGTATCTTTCATGTGACAGAAGGACTCCCCTTCCTTGAGCGAATCCACTAGTAGATCACCCTCTAGTCGCTATGAGATTTGTACGGTAGATCAATAGAATTCAAAATGCTTTGAGACCAGTGCAATGGGTGATCTAATGGTGGCTTCATGTGTGGGAAGGGGAACCCTTCTTTCATGTGAATGATACAAGCCCCTCCCACCTAGCTAAGCTTCGGGGCATCCCATCCTGTTTGTCATTATGCGAGCTGATGAAGCGTTATGGATCGATTCCGAATCAGTTTTGAGAATCTTCGGATATATTTTATTTTCTAACTTTTTTTTTTGTGCAAGTCCACCTAACCCAGCATGCACGTGAGGCCTTTACGGATCCAGGGTAATGTGGCACAGGAACATGTAAGGGGTATGCAGGCACGGTACAATTGGATTTGCAAAAAAGCTTATAAAATTTTACATGATTAATTGATTAATCTCTACGTACTTTTATTGGCCCCAAAACTCACCTATCGCCATCTTTATTGTTTACAGGTAAGTTATCCGTGCTACAAGGTAGATCAAAATTAAATAATAATAATAAATATTTGATGAAAATAAAATAATAATTTTTCATCAAAATTATATTATTCATCTCTAAAAAAATTATCTAGCTTCTATGTATTTTTTTTTTTTTGACAACATACTACCATACAATACCAAATAAATAGTGCCATCTTATGTCATGATAAATAGTTTTACATATCAATTATGACACACTTGGCATTGTTACACATAGATCGGGTTTGATCGTTGTAGACTAACTTAATCATTATATATATATATATATATATATATATATATATATATATATATATA